>JAJOOR010018166.1:0-42413 GCA_036250505.1 Solanum acaule | reverse complement strand
AATATTCCTTGTTAAGAGTATATATTTTTATATTGGTTTAGCCCAATAATTGATATCACGACTAATGGTTTGACAAGGTGAATACGAAGATTGTGGAGTGACAGTTTAGGGCACATCTTAGTGCCTTTTCTCATCTACTTATCGATTTATTATCTTTACCAATAGTTTTGGAGATGCATAAACAAAAAAGAAGTTTGTAGTGTGCTTGCTTTTGGTAATTTTAAATACTCATATGATTTGAGTGACACACAATTTACTAATCTCTATATAAGTTTATAAAGTGATGAGTCATGTATATGCAAAATTTAATTAGTTCGAAAGGGATATGGTTAGGTACGAGCATATTAATTCAATATTGGTAAAAGTAAACAAAAAAAAACATACATATAAGATCTAAAAAAGTTTTCTCAATAATCTAAGGCCTCTTTAAGAGAAATTGTGTGAACTCAACTAAAGCAACTAATATCATATTATATTAAAAGTATCTTCAATTTACTAACCCCACATAAAGTGACTCCAGAACAAGTAAGCTTGTTTATATTTCTCAAATAATTAAGTTACAGATCTCTATTCAAATAGCAAAATGTACACCTTGTATTCCCTCCTCAATTTCCCCTTCTCTTACCCCCAACTTTAAAAAAAAGTGAATTTTGGGAGTACGATAGTGTGTACACAAATCTTACATTTACCTTGTAAAGATAATTATTAAAGAAAATGAAAAACATACATATGCTTTAACACATCATATAGGTACATGATTTCAAATCTAGAAAGAATAAAATTTATTCTCTTGCATATATTATAATTTTTTCTACCACCAACAACCAACAAACAACATAAAAATTCTTATAATATTCACATAGGGAAGAAAATAAATTATCACAGGTATCTACGATAAAAGGTGTTATAGTAAGTCTCTAGTTCATTTTCCAGCTCAACTTCTCTCCTCAAATAAGCATTACGTCTTGTTAATAGTAGTAAAACAAACAATCCAGTCCTGCCGTGTAATCTAGCATCTTGTATCAAAGCATCGTTGTCTCTCAAATGATGTCTCAAATTCCCCAACTTCATGCAGATCTCGCGCCTCCTAATGTTGCCATCATTAGATGACAATGTCATTTCCACGATAAATTAATTACTGGATAACAAACAAAAAAATAAGAAAAAGATTAATTTTTATAGTCAAACCTCTCTACAACAACGATTCTTGATCACTAATTTTCCAAAATATTTAGCCAACTGAACATGAAAAGACTGAAAAACATTTCTCCATATCGAACACATCCTTAATTAGGAAGGAAATAGCACTGATGTTACTGTATGTTATAAATATTTTTGTAATATGGGATAACTTCAAAGACTTTCCTCAGACTAACATTAGATGTAGTAACTCGTATATGTAATTTAATATATGACATTATGTGATTATCTATTTTGAGATATTACTCTTATAGATCAAATTTCATTGTATGCTTGAGGTGAATTAGTCAAGTTTTGTTGATTTTTTAGGTTTTTAAAAATTGGAGATATAAATCATATTTAGAAACAATACATTCAAACTCTAAAAGATCTTTGCAAAAAGTATGGTCAAACACAACTCCAACTCCAACTTTGAAATTTAAAATTAAGTGAATATTTATTTTATATATATATATTAATGTCCAAATACCCATTTGATATTATCCCACAAGTGAAATTGAGCCTATTTGTGAAGACAATAAATAAAGAAATTACATAAATTAAACTTAAAAAGACTTTAACGCGAAATTATTTTTTTCTCTCTTGTGTATATTATGATCATTTACTCCCAACAATCAACCAACATAGAAATTTGTATTATCTTCATACATGGAAGAAAATAAAAATCAAAGATACCTACGATAAAAGAAGTTGTCTTTAATGATACAACTTCTTTTATCATAAGTATCTTTGATTTTATTTTCTTCCCTGTAAGAAGATTATAAGAATTGCTATAGGTCGTTGTTAGGGCTAGGGCCAGGGTTGGGTCCTTCATTAGATTGGGACATGGATTTAGATTTGGGGTTATAGTATTTGCAAAATTTATGTCTGAATGTTTTTGGAATAATACGTGTTATAGGGACGTCTTACTATATTAACTAAAGAAAGCTTGGTCAACTGATTAGATAACATGAAAAATGGCACCATTGTCTGATGATGACATTGACAAGAGCGAAAGATCTGCACGAAGCTGGAGAATGTGTGATATCATATAAGAGGAATTGAAGCACAAATGCAAGATGCTATATTATACATCCTTTCCTTGTAATCTAGCATCTTGCACTTGAGCATCAATTTCTCTCAAATAGTGTCTCACATTCTTCAACTCCATACAAATCTCTCGCATCCTATCAACATCATCATCATAAAATGGTACAATTTTCATTGTTATTTAATAACTGGACCAAGTAAATAGATTTTTCTTTATTTAATATAGTTAGATATCTCTATAACAGTCATTTTTATAATAACAATCAATTTTTTTAGGTTTTCTATAATAGCCCCCAAAAAAGAGCACACAAACAATGCAAATATAGAGAAATTTACTGACCTATATAGAAATATTAATGTGAATTAATATAATAAGCAAAAGGAAATAATTAAACTAATTACCTCATAGGGGATGATGCTACTCTATGTAAAATGTGATGAAGACAAAATGTTAAGACCTTGAGTGGGGTGATGCTACTCTATGTGAAATGTGATGAAAATGAAATGTTAAGAACTTGGGTATTTATAGAGAATTGTGATCCTAATTTCATATGATTTGTTAAAAAAAATTGCCATAAAAACATGGAAAGTTAAGATATTGAAGGAACTTAATTATTTATCCTCTTTTTCTTATAGTATTAAAAAGTTTGCCATAAAAAAACTTGAAAATTTAAAATATGAAAGGAACTTAATTATTTATCTTTTTTTTTATTTTGCTTATTGAAGTAGAAGGAACTAGATTGTAAAGACAAATTATATGAAGTTGGACATTTAAGATATGGAAGGTACTTGATTATTTATCCTTTTTTGCTTATAGAAGTAGAAGGAACGAGATGGGGAAGATAAATTATATGAAGAAGACTTAAGAGTGTGTTAGGTATGAATGAATATATTTTTCTACATTACTTAATTTTTATGTTTGATAAGTAAGGAGAAAATATTATCCCAAAATTATTTAGATTTAAACGATGCAAATACTATAACCTTAGATCTGTGTCCATGTCCCAATGGCTGGGCCCCAACCTAATGAAGTACCCAACCCCTGTCCATACAAATGACTTAAGAACTAACCCTAACATTGAGACCCAACATGTGCCTATTATTTGGTCGAGTCTATAAGTTGGGATTGAATCTTAGGTCGGGGGTTGAGGATTGGATCATGGTTCAGAGTTGAATTATGAGACAAGTTCAAGTCCCATGTTGGGGAAGGTCTCAGATCGGGCGTTAGATCATGAATTAGGATTATACTGGGTGGAATCTCGAGTCAGGTCCTAAATTGTTGAATAAGTCTCGAATCGGGCAATCTCGGATTGAGCTCCAAATTGGTCAAGGGCGGGATATGGATCGCGTTACGAGGTGGTAGGTTGAGGGGATAGAGGCAAGGGTGTTTAGGTGGATTAGGTGATGGGGGTGATGAAGTTGAAACAATATTTAAGAAGTTAATATTTTCCTTAAAATTGGAGGCAAATAAATTAATTTGATAAAAAAAAATCAAAATATTTAAGACAATTGAACATAAGAAAATCCGGAAAAAAATCCTCCATACCTAACATATCCTTAACCAGGAAGAAAAATCAGTGGTGCTAGAGCATATCATAAAATACTATTTTTTTTATAAGGGATCATTTCATCCACAAACCCTAGATTTGATTCTATAACACTAACACTCTATGCGGTTTGCGATATTAAGCTTACCTTCCTATTAATCATTTTTGTAACAATTCTGTTAGCATAATTAGGTTATAAAATCAACCTAAAAATAGTTAGTACAAAAGTAAATAAGAAACATAAACAAAGCAAACAAAGAGAGTCAAGAAGAGAATGCTTAGAGATTTTCTCATTTTTTCGGGAGTATTTCAATTGTTAAGTTTACCGAATATGAGCTTTTATGCCTCTGTTTATAGTGTTCATAAAGGCATACAAAAAGTTGTCATGATATAGCATTAATAATAAGATCATCAATAGGGTTAAAGGATGCGAGAGTTATATCAATAAAGGTGTGTGGAACTGAATGATTAACTATATATCATGAAGAAGATTAATAGCCGTCCATATTAATGCCTATGGTGAGACTTTATGTATTGCTCCCCCAACTTCTTACAGAGAGTTTTGAAAATGTTTCGCATAGAAATATTCCTAAAGTCACATCACCAAAATATTTATGGGCTAACACACATGAAAAATTGATTAAAAAAAATCACATAATTCTAGTAAACCTTAAACGCCCAAAAATGACTCTATAAATAGTGAGGCTGCTCCCCCAACTCCCTACTAAGGGTTATGTAAAGGTTTCATAAAGAAATCACCCAGAAGCCATATCACCAAACTATTCATTGGCTACATAAAAAAAACTAAAAAATTGTCTTTTTCCTTTAAATTGCCCATAAATGTCCAAAAATAACTCTAAAAATGGTGACACTACAACAAAAACAATTTTTAGCGGAAATAATAGACACATTAATAAAGAGTGCTAAAGTCTTTACTGACATTAGTTAAGTGACATTAGATCCAGTGTCGCTAAAGGCTTTAGAGATATATACAGAGAGTGCTAATTGCCGCTAAAAATATATATATTTAGCGGCAATTGAGATATTGCCTCTAAAGATCATTTTTGATGTATTGTGAGACTATACATACTGCTTTACCAATTCCCTATGGAGGTTTCCCTAAATGTTTCGCACAAAAATCGTCCTAAAGCCATATCACCAAAATATTCATGGGCTAACAAACAAGAAAAACTGAAAAAATTGTCTAATTCCTGTAAATTGGACCTTAAATGCTAAAAAATGACTCTAAAAATGGTATTAACACCTTGGTATTTGAAAGAAATAGAATTAGAAAGAACTATTTTGGAAAGAGTAAAAATTGGAAATTTTGGCAAGATATGCTAAGTATGAGTTTTGGGTCAACTTCAAACGACCATAACTTTCAGTACAGGTTGAGTTAGGTGGCCCATAAGCTATCAAATGAAAGGTCTTGGAATCCTCTTTCCAATGCCACCGAGTTTGCTAATTTCGAGCTTGTATGAGGGAGATATGACTGTTTGAAGTCAGGCTGTCTATTTAAGGAAAGTTTCCCAGATTTAAGAGGGTTATTTTGGCCTTTTCCTTATTATATCAGATTTAACTCATTTTTTAATAATTAATTAAGGGTCTAAACTTATTTGGTTCAGTTTACACAATCCTAATTTACGCTAGGGTTTTAGAAAAGAATTCAAGAAGAGAAAAGAAGAGAAAAGTCAAGGCGTTCATCAAGTTTTTTGCTAAATCGAAGGTCGTTTTGCCAAGGGTTTGATCCCTAAGAGGTATGTGAGTTTATCATAGTGTTGGGTTCGTTCACCCACACGCCAATCATGTTACTTTCAGTGAAGTTTCGTTCTTGAAGTTGAAGAATTTGAGTTCTTGATTTGTTTCTTGAAAGTGTTGTTTCCGTTCTTGAATTAGGTTGGGTTTGATGAATTCTTGCGATAAAAGTTAGTGAATTGAGGGTGGTTTGGAGTAGATTATCATGTACATAAGTTGTGTATTCGAATCTAAATGATTGGGAAAGAAACCATTCGATTCTAGGCGAATTAGGGTCGAAAAACGAGTAAGAAAAGATCGGGAAGAAAATAAGGACGCAGACCTGTTCCCAGAGTGAAATTTCCCTCTCCGCGTCGCCGAGAGAACGCGGACTCCACTGTTTCAAAACATTTTCGCAACCAAATATTATAATTCATCTCTAGGTCACAAACTTGCTTCCCAGACAATATTTTTCAACCATTTCTCATTATTAACTATCTAAAACTCATTTAATCATCACAATATCCTTCCTATCACAAATCATACCCTTGAATTCATAATTCAAATTCAAGGTAGAGTTAAGAGTCATGTTTTGAGAGTTCTTCGAGTTAGTTTACGAAGTCTTCTACAAATCTTTTAAACCTGTTTTAAGACTTGAGCATTCGAGTTTCAGAAAGAGTAAAGTTGAGTTCATTTTCTTTAAAATGATATATAGGAACTAAGTATTCCCAAGAGCAAATGTTTTTACATTTAAGATGACAGGAAACACTGATTTCCAAAAGAGTATTCATGAGCAGTTTTGAGTTCTATCTCTTTTAAGAGAAAGATTTTTGAGTAATAATCTCAAACCATAGAAAGAGTTATGTCTTTTTTAAAAACATATGAGCTAGTATTTTTGGGAGTAGTATTGAGCACCGATATGGGGGAGAGTTCATACAACTCAAAGCCCCCATAAACCATGTAGCCAACGTGGGTAGAAAGGGTCATACTTTTCAGATGGTTTCTCATAGATTTTTAGCATAGACTAGTAGATCCACTTAGTAGTAGGTTCTATACCTCGACAAAGTATATGTAACACCTCGTATGCTAGAACTACCAAAATGCAGATTTTCAGAAGTTGCAGGTGCAACCCACAGATCGTAGGGTGACCCAGGCCTATGCTGGTGGACCGTGGATGGCCACCTGTAGCTCCTCCCTAGAAAGCCCAGAAATTTTGGCCAAGTCTGGACCTACTCCAGGACCTACAGATCGTAGCTCAGACCACGGTCCATGGTTCAGACCCCCAATTTTCAAGTTCTAGTCACCAAACGACGGTTAACTAGCACGGACCGTCGCTCTTGCCACGGTCCGTCGGTGGCCCCCACAGCTTTTAAGTCAGGGGTCGTTTGGTCTTTTCTATAGCGTTAGACTCCTAAACTACGTCGTTTAACCTTTAAAGTACGTAGTTTTGGTCAATTTTAGCCTAGTGAACTAATTAGAACCTACCCTAGTCAATTCTTTATCAAAATAATCGATCAAACTTAGTACTAGAGAGGAGAAAGAGTTGACCAATGCTTTCCAAAACGCAGCAAGGTTTTCATCAGTTCCAGCCTAAAATCGAAAGATTTCTCTGTGGAATTCATCACCAGGTATGTGGGATTTCACTAGTGGGTTCCTTTCACCCATTAGGTCCCTAGAATTCAGTCAGATTCTTGATTCCCTTAATATTATCTAGACCTAGGGTTTCTTGAATGTTAGAAATTGTTGGGTTTTAGCTGTTAGAATGATCCAAATCAGATAGTCATAAATTTAGTATCGTTTTGTATAGATTCTTTAATGAATTTAGAACCCTAGCTATGTACTTCTCTTAGTTCATGAATTACCCATGGTAGGTCAGTTATTTCAGATATTTACATACATTCCTCAGTTTTCAAATGTTTCACTATCAAAATATTAATGTTGCATTCTCAATTTGCATGACGGTATTTTGAGCTATCCAGTATTATAGAAACTCAGTCATAAATTGTTAATTACATAATCAATTGGGAGTAGCTTAATACCGAGTGGACTAGGGTCATTCACCCTCAAGTCCCAGAATTACGTACCCTATAGGTTAAGTCCCCTCTGTTGGGCATTACATTTTAGTGATCATGCTAGTCATGCCGCTATACCTCTGGCAGGGTATATTGGGTCCTCTCGATGGGGAGTGTATATCGAACTTCACATTTAGCTCATATGGTTTTATGTCGGTTATTAGTAGCTCCCACAGTTCAGTTAGATTCTATTGCATTGACCATGTTATTAGTTGTAGTCAATTTTTCAGTGTCAACATGTTATAAACTTGGTCATTGCATTTAGTTATTCCGTGTTCAGTATTCTTAGTACAGTATCATGCTTATATCTTATCATTGCTCAGACATATGCTTTGATTCAGTTATGATTATTGTTCATCTTTACTCTATCCTGCATGCTCGGTACCTTTCAAGTACTGACACATACTCTGCGCTACATTTTCTCATGATGTAGGTTCAGGTTCTCAACTCCCAGATCACGCATCGATTGGTTCCCGATCTTCTGTTCAGAAGCATCACTGGTGAGTCCTCATTGTTAGAGGACAACATACATGTTTCCTTTCCTTTTAGTCTTAGTTTCAGTTTTGCTAGATTTAGCTGGGGCATGTCCCAGCACTTCTAGTCAGTCAGAGGCTATTTTCAGACATAGTTAGTTTCATCTTTAGCACTTGAGTTTGACTTTTCAGTTGTTGTTAAGCTCTCAATTTTTATATATATTCAGATAGTTTATGGGTATTCCCCATCATTTCAGTTTACATCATGTTTTATGTTTTTGCACAAAATTAGCTCATTTCAGTATCATAGTATGCCCATGTTATGCCAGCAGGGTTAGCTTGGGGTCACTTGTGATCCTAGGTCCCGTATCCGCATCCTGGGGGTAGTCTCAGGGTGTGACAAACTTGGTATAAGAGCATTAGGTTTAAGAGTTCTAGGATGTCTGAAAAGCCACACTAAGTAGAGTCCTTTTCATGGGTGTGAAGTGCCCCACATCTAATGAGAAGGAGGCTACGAAGTGTTATAGGAAAATTTCACTTTATTTGCTACTCTTATCATGTGTAAGGTATGATCTAATTCCTCATTCTAACTCGATGTTTTGCACTTTCAGATCATGCCTCCTCGTAGAGCTTATGGAAGGAATGCAAATGCACGCAACGCTAACGCAACTCCTCTAGTCCAAAATAAAGATGTTTCAAATTCTGAGTTTCATAACGCCATTCAGCTCTTCGCTTAGAGTGTGACTAACCAGAACAACCAGTAGGTCCTAGTCTTGCAAATGCTAGTGGTGGATCAGTGGCAGCCAAGGTTCGCGATTTTGGTAGGATGAATCCACCAGAGTTTTAGGATCACAGATTGGTGAGGATCCCCAAAACTTCATAGATAAGGTCAGGAAGATATTTGGAGTAATGCAAGTGACAAGTAATGATAGGGTAAAGTTGACATCCTATCAGCTTAAGGATGTAGCTCATATGTGGTATACTCAATGGAAAGAAAACATGGGTACAAATGCAGTTCCTATCACTTGGGAATGCTTTAGTGAGACCTCTCTGGACAGGTTCTTCCCAAGAGAGTTGAGGGAGGCAAAAGCTCAGGAGTTCATGAATCTGAGGCAAGGTAGCATGTCAGTCCAAGAGTATGGACTCAAGTTCACCCAACTCTCCAGGTATACTCCTCCCAGTGTTGCCGATTCCAGGGCTCAAATGAACAAGTTTCTATATGGGGTATCCAACTTAGTGAAAATAGAGTGTAGAAATTCTATGTTGCTGGAAAATATGAACATTTCTAAGCTCATGACTCATGCTCAGCAGGTTGAGGGCGATAAGCTTAGGGAACATGCTAAGGAGAATAAGAAAGCTAGGATAGGCAACTATGAGTATTCTCAATAGAAATTGGGTGGTGGAAATCACTCGCAGTTTCAGCAAAAGTCTTCAGCTCCAACACCTTCATCAGCTAGTGTTCCATCCTCCAAGTTCCAGAATGATCAGAAAGGTAGGGCATCAGGCTCTGGGTATCAAGGTAGTGTTTCAGGCACCAGAACCTACCCAATTTTTCCTAAGTGTGGTAAGAACCATCTGGGCGAGTGTCTTGCAGGAATGGAAGGATGTTTTGGGTGTGGTCAGACTGGTCACATGTTGAAAGATTGTCCATCTTCTAAACAGGGTCAGGGAGGAAATAGTGGTAGAGCTCAGTCTACAACTTCAGCAGCACCAGCAGGTCGCCTGACTTAGTAGGGTAACTCTGGTACATGTGGCGGTCAGCGCCAAAATAGGTTGTATACTCTTTAGGCTCGTTAGGATCAAGAAGATTCTCCTAATGTAGTCAATGGTACGTTATGAGTTTTTAATCTAGATGTTTATGCTTTCTTAGACCTAGGGGATACTCTTTCCTTTGTAACTCCTTATATAGTAGTCAACTTCAATGTTAGTCCAAAAACTCTCTCAGAACCCTTTTTAGTCTCTACTCTAGTTGGTGACCCAGTTATAGCTAGATGGGTATATATAAATTGCCCTGTCACAATCTCCCAGAAAGTCACCTCAGCAAATCTTGTAGAATTTGAAATGGTAGACTTCGATGTCATTCTAGGCCTGAATTTGTTACATTCATGTTATGCCTCAGTCAATTGTAGAACTAGGATTGTTCGTTTTCAGTTTCCAGGCGAACCAATCTTAGAATGGAAGGGTAGTAGCTTAGCGCCTATGGGTCGATTCATTTCTTACCTTAAGGCCAAAAAGATAATTTCTAAGGGGTATCTCTATCATCTAGTTCGGGTTAAGGATTCAAGCTCCAAAACCCCAACTCTTGAGTCAGTTCCTGTAGTTAATGAGTTTCTAGAAGATTTTCCCGAAGTTCCTCCCAAAAGGGAAATCAACTTTGGAATTGATCTCTTTCCAGATACCCAGCCTATTTTTATTCCTCCTTACAGAATAGCTCCAGCTGAGCTTAAGAAATTGAAAGAGGATTTGAAAGACCTTCTAAATAAGGGCTTCATCAGACCCAGCATTTCCTTATGGGGTACACCAATGTTGTTCGTGAAGAAGAAAAATGGTTCTCTTAGGATGTGCATTGACTGTAAGCACTTGAACAAGGCCACAATCAAGAATAAGTATCATATCCCTAGGATTGATGACTTGTTTGACTAACTTCATGGTGTTAGTAATTTCTCGAAGATAGACCTCAAATCCTATTATCAGCAGTTCAGAGTCAGAGATAGTGACATTCCGAAAAACAACCTTCAGAACTCGGTATGGTCACTATGAATTTTGTAGTTATGTCATTTGGACTAACTAGTGCTCCTGCAACTTTCATGGATTTGATAAACAGAGTGTCCAAGCAGTATTTTGACTTGTTCGTTATCTTCTTTATTAATGATATCCTTATTTACTCTAGGAATAAGGAAGAACATGCGAATCATTTGAGGGTTGTCCTGCAACTCTCAAGGATTACCAGTTATTCGCTAAGTTTAGCAAATATGATTTTTGGTTGCAATTTGTTGCTTTGCTCGGGAATATTATGTCTAGCGAGGGGATCCGAGTGGATTCCCAGAAAATAGAAGCAGTGAAACAATGGCCCAGACCTACCTCTCCTACAGATATCAGAAGCTTCTTAGGTTTGGCTGGCTATTACAGAAGGTTCGTGGAAGGATTTTCATCCATAGCCTCCCCATTGACTAAGTTGACTCAAAAAAAGGTTAAGTTTCAGTGGTCAGATGATTGTGAGAAAAGCTTTGCAGAATTGTAAACTAGGTTGACTATAACTCCGATTTTGACTCTACTAGAGAGTTCAGACGGTAATGTTATCTATTGTGATGCATCCAGAGTCAGCCTAGGTTATGTGTTGATGCAGCGAGGTAAGGTTATAACTTATACTTCTAGACAGCTTAATGTGCATGAGAAGAATTATCCGACTCATGACCTCGAGCTTGCAGCAGTGGTGTTTGCACTTAAGATGTGGAAACATTACTTGTATGGTGTTCACGTAGATGTGTTCACAGACCATAAGAGCCTTCAGTATGTGTTCACCCAGAAAGAGTTGAATCTTCGCCAGAGGAGATGGCTTGAGTTCCTCAAGGATTATGATATGAGTGTGCATTACCATCCTGGTATGGCCAATGTAGTAGCAGATGCTCTTAGTAGACTATGTATGGGTAGTGTATCACAAATTGATGAAGAAAGAAAGAACTTAGCAAGGGATGTTCACATGTTTGCTCGCTTAGAAGTTCATCTTATGAGCATATCAGTTGGTGGTGTAACAGTTTAGGATGGGATAGAATCTTAATTGGTAGCAGAGGTTAAGGAAAAGCAAGACATCGATCCGATATTGCTTTAACTAAAGGGTGCAGTCCATCAGCAAAGGGTTGAGGTTTTCTCTTATGTGGGAGATTAGGCTCGATTATGTGTTCCTAAGGTGGATGAATTGAGACAACAGATTCTTGCAGAAGCCCATAATTCCAGGTATTCTATTCATCTAGGCGCCACTAAGATTTACTATGATCTGCGGAAAGTCTTTTGGTGGAATGGTATGAAAAGGGATATAGCGGGTTTTGTAACAAAGTGCCCTAATTACCAACAAGTGAAGGTAGAACATCAGAAACCAGGGGGTATGACCCAAGAGATCAACATTCCTACTTGGAAGTGGGAAGTGATTAACATGGACTTCATTATAGGTTTACCTCGTACTCGCAACAACATGACTACATTTGGGTGATAGTTGATAGAGTTATAAGTCTGTGCGCTTTTTGGCGGTTAAGACTACAAATTCGGTGGAGGACTACGCCAAGCTTTACATTAGTGAGATAGTCAGGTTGCATGGGTTTCTTTGTCTATCATCTCAGATAGAGGTCCTCAATTTACCTCTTATTTTTGGAAGTCAATTCAGAAAGGTCTTGGTACTTAGGTTAATCTTAGCACAACATTTCATCCATAGACGGATGGTCAGGTAGAGCGTACCATTCAGACCTTAGAGGACATTTTGAGAGCTTGTATAATCGATTTCAAGGGTAGTTGGGATGATCATCTTCCCTTCATATAGTTCGCCTACAATAATAGCTACCATTCCAGCATTCACATGGCCCCTTATGAGGCATTGTATGGGCTTAGATGTAGATCTCCAGTTGGTTGGTTTGAAGTAGGTGAAGTAGCCTTGATAGGGCCAGATTCAGTTCATGATTCTATGGAGAAAGTGTAACTCATTAGAGATAGACTTAAGAAAGCCCAGAGTCGCCAGAAGTCCTATGCAGATGTAAGGAGAAGGGACTTATAGTTCCAAGTTTATGATTGGGTTTTTCTGAAAGTGTCACCTATGAAGGGGGTGATGATATTTGGAAAGAAAAGGAAGCTCAGTCCTAGATATGTAGGCCCTTACAAGATCTTGAGAAGAGTTGGTAAAGTGGTTTACGAGTTAGAGTTACCAGCAGAACTAGCAGCAGTGCATCTTGTCTTCCACATTTTACTATTGAAGAAGTGTGTGGGTGATCCAGCATCTATTGTACCTTTTGAAAGTGTCACTGTGAAGGATAGTCTCACTTATGAGGATGTACCAGTTGAGATTCTTGATCGTCAGGTTAGAAGATTGAGAAACAAAGAAGTCGCTTCAGTTAAGGTTTTGTGAAGGAGTGAGTCCATAGAGAGAGGTACTTGGGAAGAAGAAGCAGCCATGAAGGCCAAGTATCCTCATCTCTTTCCTTCCAATTCCATTCCAACTTGAGGTAATTATTCCTCTTCAGTTTTTCAGACATTCATGCGTAATTTCAATCTTAGTATCATGTTCCTTCAGTTTGTACTTGCATTTTCAGCGTATTTGCATGTTCTTGGAACTTAGTTCAGTCAGATCAGTTTGTAGTACTTAGTGCTAGGGTTTGCAGCTCTTTCCCTCCCTATTCAGCTAGTTTAGACTTCATTCGAGGATGAATGTTCCCAAAGGGGAGATAATGTAATACCCCGTATGGAAGAACTACCAAAATGCAAATTTTCATAAGTTGCAGCTGCAACCCACGGACCGTAGGGCGACCCGCGGCTCGTGCTGGTGGTCTGTGGATGGCCACCTGCAGCTCCTCCCCAGAAAGCCCAGAAATTTTGGCCAAGTCTAGACCTATGCCAGGACCTACAAACCGTAGGTCAGACCACGGTCCCTAGTCTAGGCCGTGATTCAGACCCCCAATTTTTAAGTTCTAGTCGCCAAACGAAGGTTGACCAGCACGGACCGTCGGTCTAGTCCGTTGTGGCCCTAACACCTTTTAAGTCAGGGGTCGTTTGGTCTTTTCCCTATGTGTTGGACCCCTAACTACGTCGTTTAACCCCTAAACCAGGTAGTTTTGGTCAGTTTTAGGCTAAACAACTAATTAGAACCTACCCATTTCACAAAATAATTGATCAAAGTAAGAACTAGAGAGGAAAAAGAGTCGACCAAAGCTTTCCAAAATGCAACAAGGTTTTCATCAATTCCAGCCCAAAATCAAAAGATTTCTCTGTGGAATTCGTCATCCAGTATGTGGGATTTCACTAGTGGGTTCCTTTCACCCATTAGGTCCCTAGAATTCAGTCAGATTCTTGATTCCCTTAATATTATCTAGACCTAGGGTTTCTTGAATGTTAGAAATTGTTGGGTTTTAGCTATTAGAATGATCCAAATTAGATTGTCATGAATTTAGTATTGTTTTATGTAGATTCTTTCATAAATTTAGAACCCTAGCTATGTAGTTCTCTTAGTTCATGAATTACACATCCTAGGTCAGTTATTTCAAATATTTACATGCATGCCTCTGTTTTTGAATGTTTCATTATCAGAATATTAATGTTGCATTCTCAGTTTGCATGAAAATATTTTGAGCTATCCAATATTACAAACACTGAGTCATAAATTGTTAATTGCATAATCAATTGGGAGTAGCTTAATACCAAGTGGACTAGAGTTAGTCACCCTCAAGTGCCAAAACTACGTGCCCCTTAGGTTAAGTCCCCTCTATTGGGACTTATATTTTAGTGATCACGCCAGTCATGCCTCTATACCTCTGGCAGGATATATTGGGTTCTCTCGATGAGGCGTATACATCAGACTCTACATTTAGGTCATGTGGTTTATGTTGGTTATTAGTAGCTCCCACGGTTCAATTAGATTATATTGCATTGACCATGTTATCATTTATAGTCAGATTTATGTCTCAGTATGTTATAAACTTGGTCATTGCATTCAGTTATTCCATGTTCAGTGTTCTTAGTATAGTATCATGTTTATCTCCTATCATTGCTCATACATATTCTTTGGTTCAGTTATGATTATTGCCCAGCTTTACTCTATCCTGCATGCTCAGTACCTTTCAAGTACTGATGCATACTCTGCGCTACATCTTCTCGCGATATAGGTTCAGGGTCTCAGCTTCTAGATCACGCATAGAACAGTTCCCGATCTTCAGCTCGGCAGCATCAATGGTGAGTCCTCATTCTTCGAGGACAACAAACATGTTTCCTTTGCTTTTAGTCTTAGTTTCAGTTTTGCTAGATTTAGCTGGGGAATGTCCCAGCACTTCTAGTTAGTTAGAGGTTATTTTCAGACATAGTTAATTTCAACTTTAGCACTTGAGTTTGCCTTTTTAGTTGTTGTTAACCTCTTAGTTTTGATATATATTTAGATAGTTTATAGGTATTCCCCATCATTTCAGTTTACATCATGTTTTAAGTTTCCGCACAGAATTAGCTCATTTCAGTATCATAGTATGCTCATGTTATGCCAGCAGGGTTAGGTTGGGGTCACTTGTGATCCTAAGTCCCGTGTTCGCATCCTGGGGGTAGCCTCGGGGCGTGACATTATAGGATAGTTCTGGCAGTGTGGGCTAGACGATGTATCATCACATAGCTCATAGTGATGGTTGTCGGTTAGAGAATATCCCACAAACTTATTTTGTATCTTTATATACAAACTAAGTTATATTGTATTTTGAAATGCATTGAGTTTCTATCTACTTTTTTAAAAGCTTTTATTTATATTGCATCTTTATCACTATTTTTATATCAAAATGAGTTGAGTTGAGTTGAGATGAGGTAAGTTATTTCTTTAATTCCAGTTCAAACTTATATCTTGTTTTAGATTCCCCCTTATATGCTTGTACATTCCATGTACTTACTTCATTTGGTCTGCATCTTGTATGATGCAGATACAATCAGCATCCAGCGTTTCGTTGAACCAGTCGAGTTCTAGAGTCATTTAGTGAGCCTCCTTACTTTCAGAAGACCCCTTTATTATGTTTTGTTATTCAGCTTTGTTTGGATGATCGGGGATCTTTTCCCGACATCCCTCATAGTATTTAGAGGCTTCATAGATAGATAGACATAGTTCATGAGTATTGTTCATTTCATTTATTGATGTATGAGACTTGAGTTACCATTTTGGCTAGTTGAATGTTTATTTTTAAAACATTCTGAGTTTATCTATTGAGACAGTTCAACTAAGATTGTATTTCAGTAAATCTTATGTTGAGTAAAGACTTCTGCTAAGAGTTAAGCCAGGCCAAGGGTTCGCTTGGGGCCAACAATGGTTCTCGAGTGCCAGTCACATCTAGGGTGTAGGCTTGGGGCGTGTCAAACTTAGTATCAGAGCACAAATTTCAAGAGTCCTATGGTGTTTATGAAGCCGTGTCTGTAGAGTCCTAGTTATCAGTGTGAAGCGTGCCACATCTATAATTAGGAGGCTGCAACATTAAAGAACTATCTCACTTCTTTCATACTCCGTTCGTGCGATAGAGTTCGTCTCTATAGAAGTCTCTTTCTAACTCATGCTTGCGCGTATGTGATGAGTCCATTATTTGGACTTTTTTAGGGCTTATTTTGATAGATTTAGTGTCCTCAAAAGTATATTTTGTCTTAATAACTGATGCAAATTCTTGAGTTTCAAGTATGTGGAGTTAGAGACAAAGCATGGACACTATGGAGCAAAAAGGAACAAGGCAGCCGAAAGAACGTAGAAAAGAAGGCCTAAGGATTGCCTAAGCCATTGGGCGAGTCACCGAATGGCCTTGGTCTCACCCAATGTTCCAGTGTGCAAAGCCTTGAAGGACAAAAATCAAATAGGCGATTGAAAGGAGTAGTCGGCAAGTCACCGAATGGTTCCGCGAGGCAGTGCCATATCGCCCAAATTTACAGAGCTTGAAATTGCTGAATGATAATGCAGAAAGGTAATGAACCAAACCAAAGGGTAGATCACCGAGTGAATTGGCGATCCCAACTAACTGCGTCTAATGATCCTTCGCAGCACGCTTTTTGACAACTATAAATACCTGTTTGAATTTTTAGTTTAGTATCAAGTGTTACATTTTAGAAATCAAGTTTTATATTTTTCAGATTTCAACTTTAGAACTTAGTTTTTGGGAGATAATTTTCCTTAGCTTTGAAGAGTTGAAGATTTCCATTTTCTAAGCAATTGGAAGTGGGTATTGAAGATTCTTCATCCTTGACGCGTGTAAAGACAATATTTATCGTACACATTTGATGGAAACACTTTTCGGTATCAATTTTTATCTCCTTATTATGTCTAGCTAAAACCCTAATTATTGGGGTGTGATTTTGTGAATATGGGTTGAATTTACTGTTGGGTATTGCTAATTGATTATTTATTCGCTGTTTAGAGGTGATTTCGTTCAGTAGTTGTGTTTGAATTAAATGTGGTTGTACTTGCAAATACAATTTTATCTTCGTGTTTTGACTTGCTCAAGAGAGAAGTTTTAAAACCAAAACTACTGAATCGATAGTCCGTGGTTATTGGGTTATCGTGGGTTCAGCTCGAGAGAATGAATCCTAAACCCTCTCCCACACATTCAGTTCAAGAGAGTGAATGGACTAAGACAAAGCCTGTGCTTCATTGCCGCTTATCAGTGTTCGAGTGAAACCAATTTGATCCGGGGTAAATTGTTCGAGAGAAAATTTTACCCCACAAAAGTCTAGCCTAGTTACAAATTTGCAGCGAGTTACTATCGATAGCATTTACCCGGTTGTGTATTTTAGCCCATATTCCTATCCCAAGAATCCCGTCTTTATATTTGCATTTTCGCTTTAGTTATCACTTTAGTTTATAATTGCTTACAAAACCCCTCTTCGATATTTGACCCTTGTGTCACCCCTTTTTAATTTATCATGTTTTTACTCGTTAATATCTATAGCTATAATTAACTTGAACATATTTTTGCTTTTCTATTGATTCTCAATTACAAACCGCTCCATGTGGGAACGATCCCAACCCTTGGTTGGGTTATATTACTATTGAACGATCGTGGACACTTAGTATTGGATGAAGCACCCGAATATGTCAAGTCAGTATCTTTCAGATTATGCCTCCACGAAGAATTGTCCGAGGTCAACCTGCTAGGAGGAATGTTGAGGATCAAGGGGTACCCAATGCACTAGAAGTGAAACCCCATGGGGAGGTCATGAATACTGAGTTTCGGGAAGCTATCCAGATGTTGAGTCAAGTTGTGACCAACCAAGCTGGACAACATAGAGAGAATCGACAGAAGTGGCTGATACTTCCAGGATATGTGAGTTCTTAAAGATGAATCCTGCAAGCTTCACTGGTTCAAGTGTAACTGAGGATTCGGAAAACTTTGTGGAAGAGTTGCAGAAAGTTTTTGAGGTTATACATGTTGATGATGCTGAGCGAGTGGAACTAGCTGCATACCAACTGAAGGGTGTTGCTAGAATCTGGTTTGACCAATGGAAGAAGGGTAGAGCTTAGGGTGCACCGATTGTGAGTTAGACTGTGTTCGAGAGTTCCTTCATGGGACATTTCTTTCCCTGTGACCTAACAGAAGCAAAGGTAAGAGAATTCCTCACCCTTAAGTAGGAATCTATGAGTGTACATGAGTATAACCTTAAGTTCATCCAACTGTCCGGTTATTCCCCGGAGATGGTTGCTGATATGAGGAGCAAGATGAGTTTGTTTGTTGCTGGGTTGTCTTATCTGTCATGTAAAGAGGGAAATGCATATATGCTAATATGGGATATAGACATAGCAAGACTGATGATCCATGTGCAACAGGTTGTGGAAGATAAGTTGAGAGATAGGGAAGAGTTCTGAAACAAGAAAGCTAAGACTGCAGGAAATGAGTTCGGACATCAGAAGAGTAATGCAAACCGGTCATCTTTCCAACAGAAGCAAAAGGGACCTGCTCCATCATCTGCTAGTGCACTGCACCAAGGAATAGAGGTGAGTTCAATAATCAGAATTCATAGAATTTCAGTGCTAGACCTACACAATATTAAGGTAGTGTGGCACAAGGATAAAATGGGACTTACGCATATGCTATGTGTGGTAGGACCCACTCAGGGGTTTTTTGTGATGGCTCCACTGATTTCTTCAAGTGTGGTTAAGATGGTCACTTCATGAAATAGTGCCCTAAGAACCGGCAGGGCGGTGGAAATAGGGGCAATAGAGCCCAATCTTCTTCAATTGCTCCACCAGACAGAGCCACATCTAGAGGAGCTACTTCAGGTTCATGCGGATGGGAAAACAATCTATATTCGATCACTATTCGCCAAGAGCAAGAGAATTCTCCAGATGTTGTCACTGGTATGATTAAAGTCTTTACTTTTGATGTTTATGCTTTGCTACATCTAAGAGCGAGTCTATTTTGTGACTCCTTATATTACCATGAATTTTGATATCCTTCCTAAGCAACTTCTTGAGACCTTCAATGTTTCTACACCTGTTGGTGAGTCTATTCTAGATGAGAGAGTTTATCGTGAATTTACCATTTCCATTAATCACAAGGACACCATGGCCAACTTAGTTGAGTTAGATATGGTAGATTTTGATGTCATTCTAGGTATGGACTAGCTTCATGCCTGTTATGCCTCTATTAATTGTAGAACTTGAGTAGTTAAGTTTCAATTTCCTTATGAGCCCGTTATTGAGCGGATGAGTAGTGCAGTAGTGCGTAAAGGTCATTTTATTTCGTACCTTTAGGCCAGAAAGTTAGTTTCCAAGGGGTGTATCTATCACTTAGTCCGAGTTAATGACTCTAGTGTTGAAACACCACCTATTCAGTCAGTTCCAGTTGTTAGTGAGTTTCTAGAAGTCTTTCCAGATGATCTTCCCCGAGTCCCTCTTGAGAGAGAAATAGACTTCGGTATAGATTTTCTTCTCGATACTTGTCCTATCTCTATTCCTCTATATATAATGTCTCCAGCTGAGTTTAAATAGTTAAAAGAGCAATTGAAAGGTCTTCTTAAGAAAGGTTTTATTTGACCAAGTGTCTCACCTTGGGGCGCTCCGGTCTTATTTGTGAGGAAGAAAGATGGTTCTCTTAGAATGTGCATAGATTACAGTTAGTTGAACAAGGTTGCTATCAAGAATAAGTACCCTTTTCTAAGAATTGATGATCTCTTCGATCAACTTCAGGGTGCCACTTGTTTTTCTAAGATAGACCTCAGATCTGGCTATCATTAGTTGAGAGTAAGAGAAAGTGATATCCCCAAGATAGCTTTCATGACCCGCTATGGTCATTATGAGTTTTTGGTTATGTCTTTTGGCCTAACTAATGCTCCTGAAACATTCATGGATCTTATGAACAGAGTATTCAAGCCTTATTTAGATATGTTCACTATCGTATTCATTGATGGCATTCTAATCTATTTGAGGAATGAAGAGGATCATGCTAGTCATTTCAGAGTAGTTCTTCAAACTCTCAAGGATAGGGAGTTGTATGCTAAATTCTCTAAGTGTGAATTTTGGCTTGAGTCTGTGGCGTTCTTAGGCCTTATTATTTTCGGTGATGGGATTCGAGTTGACACTCAAAAGATAGAGGCAGTGCAGAACTGGCCTAGACCCACATCTCCAACTAACATTAGGAACTTCTTGGGATTGGCAGGTAATTATAGAAGGTTTTTCAAGAGGTTCTCATCTATTTCATCCCTGTTGACTAAGTTGACTCAAAAAATAGTTAAGTTTCAATGGTATGAAGCTTGTGAGAAAACCTTTCAGGAATTGAAAAAACGATTGACTACTGCCAAGTATTGACCTTAACAGAAGGTACGCAAGGCTTTGTGGTATATTTTGATGCGTCCAAAGTTGGATTGGGTTGCGTATTGATGAAAAATGGCAACGTTATAACTTATGCCTCTAGACAACTTAAGATTCACGAGAGAAATTACCCAACCCATGACTTAGAGTTGGCTGTTGTAGTATTCGTATTGAAAACATGGCGTCACTATCTTTATGGTGTTCATGTAGATGTGTTCACTGATCAGAGAGTCTTCAATATGTGCTTAGTCAAAAGGAGCTTAATCTCAGACAGAGGAGGTGGTTGGAGTTACTCAAGCACCCAGGTAAGGCTAATGTTGTTGCTGATGCTTTGAGCAGGTTGTCTATGGGTAGTACTTCCCATGTTGAGGAATACAAGAAAGAGTTAGCCAAAGGTGTGCATAGACTTGCACGATTAGGAGTCCAACTAATAGATTCCAACGAAGGAGGAGTAGTGGTGAAGAATGGGGCTGAATCATCATTAGTGTGTGAAGTGAAAGAGAAACAAGACCAATATCCTATTTTGCTTGAATTAAAGGCAAATGTTCATAAGCAAAAAGTGATGGCTTTTGAAAAAGGGGGAGATAGTGTATTGAGGTATCAAGGTAGATTGTGTGTTCCAAGGGTGGATGAACTCCAAGAATGTATCATGGAGAAAGCTCATAGCTCCAAATATTCTATCCATTTGGGTTCCACAAATATGTATCATGACTTGAGAGTAGTATGAAAAAGTGTATCACAGAGTTCGTTGCTAAGTGCCGGAATTGTCAACAAGTCAAGGTAGAGCACCAGAGGCCTGGTGGTATGGCTCAGAATATAGATTTTCCATAATGGAAGTGGGAGATGATCAATAAGGATTTCATTACACATTTACCACGGTCTCGCAGGCAGCATGATTCGATTTGGGTGATTGTAGATCAAATGACTAAATCAGCCTATTCAATATCAGTAAAGACTGTACATTCAGCAGAAGATTATGCTAAGTTATATATTCAAGAGGTAGTCAGACTTCATGGAATTCCGGTGTCCATCGATTCAAATAGAGGTGCACAATTCACCGCATAGTTTTGGAAGTCTTTCCAGAAGGGTTTAGGTTCAAAGGTGAACCTTAGTGCTGCTTTTCATCCTCAGACAGATGGTCAAGCAAAGTGCACACTTCATACTTTAGAGGATATGTTGAGGGTGTGTGTGATCGATTTCAAGGGTAATTGGGATGATCACTTACCTCTCAAAGAGTTTGCTTACAACAATAGTTATCATTCTAGCATCTAGATGGCTCCTTATGAGGCTCTTTATGGGAGAAGATGTAGATCTCCTATTGGATGGTTTGAGGTTGGTGAAGCTGGGTTCCTAGGACCAGAATTGGTTCATCAAGCTATGGAGAAAGTAAATATCATTCAAGAGAGGTTGAAAATAGCGCAAAGTCGTCAAAAATCCTACACATATGTTAGGAGAAGAGACTTAGAGTTTGAAGTAGATGACTGGGTATATTTGAAGGTTTCACCCATGAAGGGCGTTATGAGATTCGGTAAGAAGGGGAAACTTAGTCCCCGCCATATTAGTCCTTACAAAATATCCAAGAGGATCGATAACGTGGCTTATGATTTGGAGCTACCGCAATTAGCAGCGGTCCATCCAGTATTTCACATTTCTACGTTGAAGAAGTGTATGGGAGATCTTCACTTATCATACATATTGAAGATATTGGTATTAAGGATAGCTTATCCTATGAGGAGATTCCTATTCAGATTCTGGATCGCCAGGTTCGCAAGTTGAGAACCAAGGAAGTAGCATCAGTCAAGGTCTTTATGGAGGAATCACTTTGTTGAGGAAGCTACTTCGAAAGCAGAGGAGGATATGAAGAAGAGATACCCACATCTTATCGAGTCTGGAGAAATTCCAAATTAAGGTACTAATCCTTTTCTTGGCATTTATTTTAAGTTGAAATGTTGTGTTACTTTGCATATTGAGTGTTTGAACTAGGCGTCATATGTTACCACCCTTAGTCTACTTAAAGTAATCTTATTCAAAGACCAATATTCCCAAGGGGGAGATATTGTAACACCTCAGTATTTGAAAGAACTAGAATTAGAAAGAACTGTTTTGGAAAGAGTAAAAATTGGAAATTTTGGCAAATTATGCTAAGTATGAGTTTTAGATCAACTTCAAACGACCATAACTTTTAGTACATGATGATTAAGTGGCCCATAAGATATCAAATAAAAGGTCTTGGAATCCTCTTTCCAACACCACCAAGTTTTCTATTTTCGAGCTTGTATGAGGGAGATATGACTGTTTGAAGTTAGGCTATCTATTTAAGGAAAGTTACCCAGATTTAAGAGGGGTATTTTAATATTTTCCTTACCCTATTAGATTTAACTCGTTATTTAATAATTAATTAAGGGTCTAAACCGATTTGGTTCAGTTTACACAACACTAATTTACACTAGGGTTTTAGAAGATAATTCAAGAAGAAGAAAAAGGAGAAAATAGGAGAAAAGTCAAGGCGTTCATCAAGTTTCTTGAGAAATCGAAGGTCGTTTCGCCAAGGGTTTGACACCTAAGAGGTACGTGAGTTTATCATAGTGTTGGGTTCGTTCACCTACACACCAATCATGTTATTTTGAGAGAAGTTTCATTCTTGAAGTTGAAGAATTTGACTTTTTGATTTGTTTCTTGAAAGTGTTGTTTCCGTTCTTGAATTAGGATGGGTTAGATGAATTATTGAGATAAAAGTTAGTGAATTGAGGGTGGTTTGGAGTAGATTATCGTGTACATAAGTTGAGCATTCGAATAAGTGATTGGGAAAGAAACTATTCAATTCTAAGCAAATTAGGGTCGAAAAACGAGTAAGAAAAGATCGGGAAGAAAATAGGTACCTGGTCCACCTCCCCAGAGTGAAATTTCCCTCTCCGCGTCGCAGAGAGATCATGGACTCCACAGTTTCAAAAATTAATTCGTGACCAAATATTATAATTCATCTCCGCGTCGTGGACTTGCTCCCAGACAATGTTTTTCAACCGTTTCTCATTATTAACTATCTAAAACTCATTTAATCATCACGATATCCTTCCTATCACAAATCATTACCTTGAATTCGTAGAGTTAATAGTCATGTTTTGAGAGTTCTTCGAGTCAGTTTAAGAAGTCTTTTACAATTCTTGTAAAATTGTTTTAATACTTGAGCATTCGAGTTTGAAGAAGAGTAGAGTCAAGTTCGTTTTCTTTCAAATGATTTATGGGAACTAAGTATTCCCAAGATCAAATGCTTTTAAATTTAAGATGAGAGGAAACACTGATTTCCAAAGAGTTTTCATGAGTAATTCTGAGTACCATCTCTTTTAAAAGAAAGAATTTTTAGTAATAATCTCAAACCACAAAAAGAGTTATGTTTTTAAAAACATATGAGCTAGTATATTTTGGGAGTAGCATTGAGCATCGATATGGGGGAGAGTTCATACAACTCACAGCCCCATAAACCATGTAGCTAACATGGGTAGAAAGGGTCATACTTTTGAGATGATTCCTTAATGCTTTTTAGCATAGACTAGTGGATTCACTTATTAGTAGGTTCTATACCCCGACAAAATATAGGACAGTTCTGGCAGCGTGGGCTAGATGCTATATCATCACATAGCTCATAGTGATGGTTGTCGGTTAGAGAATCTCCCACAGACTTATTTTGTATCTTTATATATACAAACTGAGTTATATTTGATTAATAATGTTTCAAAGTCACTACTTCCCATTCTAAGTGTCCACGATTGTAAATCAGTATAAAACCAACTAAATGAGTTGGGGTCGAATCCCATAAGGAGCGGTACATGTTTAGAATTCAATTAAGAAGTACGAATGTGGTCTAATCGGCCATAGGAATAAACATTATCAGAAAAAGACATATCAAATAAAAAGGGTGACACAAATGTCAAATGGGGGGATTTGGTTGTAATTATCAACTACAAACAATCATAAATTATTTGAAATAACAATAGGGAGATAGGTTCTCGGAATGTGATCGATTATAGGCAAATATAGATATATGGGTCATTGAAACTACTAGTAAACAACTGAAAATCAATGACTAGGCTAGACTATAAGGGAGATAGCTTTCTCTCGAACCACTACCCTGAATCATGTGATTTTTTTTGAACATCAACAAGCATGACAATGAAGAACAATCCACACCTTAATTCATCCACTCTTTCGAGGTAGATGGGTAGGATTGGGTTTAGGATTCACTCTCTCGAGCTAAACCCAGCTCAACCTAATGCCCACAAATCATCAATCAATAATATTTTTTCTAAAACCTCTCTCTCAAGCAAGCCAAGAAAATAAAAGTAGAACTGCATTTGCAACGACAATTCATAAATTAAACCTCAATTAATGATTGAACTCACTTTTAAACATCATTTAAACTAGTAATTAAAAATACCCATAAACTAATTTAACCCATAATCACATGATCACACCCCAAGAATTGGGGTTTTAGACGAACATCATAAAAAGATAAAAATCGTTACCAAATTGATTAGCCATCAATTAGCTAAGAGGAATTCAAGCTTTACAATGCTCCAATTCAAGATTCGAAACCCACTTGCAAAATCTCCAAATTTAGTCTCAAAACCTTCAAGTTTTCTTAGAAACCTCAAAGAAAACTGATCTAGACGAAAATGGATTGAAAGTTAGATACTGAATTAATGTTTAAAATGTATTTTATAGTCGCCGAAAATAAGCCACGAAGGGATCTTCAGTGAAGTAAGTCGGGCTCGCTGAACCACTCGGCGAGCCTCCCTTTGATCCCTTCCATCGCCTTTTTTGACATTCAGCATCCCCAAGGTCTGTAACTTTGGGCGATCTATTTTGGCTTCACAAAACTACTCGGCGATCCGTCAACTGCTCCTTTTCATCACTGACTTGGTTCTTTCCTTCAGGGCTTGGCACACTGGAACTTTAGGCGGTGAGATAGCCACTCGGCGATTCACCAAATGCCCTTAGTGATCACCAGACTTGCCTTTTTTCATTTCTTCAGTTTGTTTTGTTCCTTTTTGCTTGTTAGTGCCTTCCTTTGTTCCTCAATCCATGTACCTAAAATAAAAGATTTATCATCAGTTTATGGAACAAATTAAGCATTTGAGGACACTAAATATATCTAAATAAAGCGCTAAATGAGTCCAAAACTAGGACTCATCAACACCTCCAACTTAAACTTTTGTTTGTCCTCGAGTAAATCTCAAGTTCAGCAGTTCAAAAAGGATGTCTCCAATAGTGCTACATAAGATTCAACATGAATGCACACAACAAGATTCAACTTACTCATGCAATGATCAATAGTGCACTCAAAGATTCAAATTGTGACTCACCATTATCAAAGATGTTCAAGTTCACAATACTTGTTTCAGATGCAAGTTCAAGCTCAACAAAGGTACTCAAATGACCTCACAACAAAGATGATTTCATATTCACACGCAATTCTTCAAAAATTTATAGTTCCAGAATCACATACGACTCTCACACTCACAAAGATGAACACATGCATGACTTCACCCATAGGTTTCTCCTTATTTTCCAATCAACACTTGTTTCAGCTAACTCAAGATCACAAAGGTCGTTTCAAGGCTTGTAACGGGGCTGAGTTTATAGGTATGGTCATTTAGGCTCAGTGGTTTCTACCCTCATGAAGTGTGGCCTGAACATCACATTCCTCCTTTTCTTTAACATTTCAAACATGCTCATAATCTACCCCATTATTCAACTTCTTATGATTTACCAGACACCCCATTTCTTTTGCAATCTTTCATCACCTATTTCACAATTTTTTCATTATTTTTCTTTGTTTCTTTTCTCTTTTCTTTTTTCTTTTTTTTTACATGGAGGGGTTCCATATTTTTCAAAACCATTCTCAAAGGACGGATTTTTCACACTTCTTGATTTTCCTTCTCTTTTCACCACACCCCCAACTTAGGCTTTTGGCCTAAGTTGGCAATTCAAACAAACCACACTTCATGAGAGTTATGGGTGCATGGATAAAGAGGGATCACAATTGTTCAAGTTTTTTCCAAGAAAAGGGATAAGGCTCAAGAAGGGTTCAAGCAAGGTTCACACATCTCACAAGGTTGTCCACAAAAGAGGTATATTGTCAAATTGTTTTACTCTTCAAAATTGTTGCCTAAGATCATTTCAATTGCTTGCATCACTTAGTCAATGATATACCATGAGTTTATGGTATTTTTAATATATTTCACTTAAGAGTTGTGTGTGTCTAGGGACATTTTGTACTGGTATTAATGTATTTTTATCATGTTTGCAGGAAATAAGGTCGGATATGGAAGTTGAGAGACACAACTAAACAATGTGCAGAAAATGGCATCTACGGACGTGACCTACAGACCGTAGGTCCAGTCACGCCTCGTAGATGGTAGACGTAGATGGGAAGGCAAGGCTTGAAGGAAAATCAGGGAATTCTTGACCAAGTGTGGAACCACCGTTACAAACGACGGACTGTAGGTTGACCTACAGGTCGTCCTACTGTTCCATCAAATGATTCAGAGAGGGAGTTCTAGTACCTATTTTTGATGATCCACGGACTGTGGATTGAACCACGGTCCATACTGTTGATCCATTGATTGCGTCAGAGATGAAGATTTTTTGAAGTTGGAAAATTTGTCTAAGTCCTGAACCACGGAAGGGACCGTAGGTCAATCCACGGTCCATAGGTTAGTGTTGTAGATCGAAACCATGTCATGATACTTTATTTACTTATTTCGTTTCCTTTTTAGTTGGGACTTGTTTTTCTATATATAAGGCATGTAAACCTTATTTTTGGGGGTTAGACTTTATTATTTTAGTTCTAGTTTTTGGCTTGGGAGATTAACTTGCAAATTTAGCAATTCTTGATTTCCTAAGTTCGTTTTGAAGAGTTTGACTTTGAAATTCAAGTTGAGATTCTGGGTTTATTCTTCTCATTATGTAAGTTCATGATTTCTTCATCTAAAAATATGAATTGTGTTCTTGTTATTATGGGTAACTAAATACGCAAATAGGGTTGTGGGAACCATGAGTGATTAACAAAGTATGAATAGTAACTAAGTATTCTTAAATAGTATTATTGCATGCATTGATAATTCTTTCATTTAGAAGTCTTTTTTGCAGTTGCAAACGTTAGAACTAGCCTTGTTGCGACTTGTCGGACCAAGGAGGTATTTAATAAGAAAAGAATTATCAACATAGATTTAGTTTAATACTATCTAATAGTCTAATGTCGATTGGTGCGAGGGTGAAAACTAAGCCATACATCGATGTGATGTCTAATATGAGGTAATGGTAAGGGTCAGTAAATTATACACACGTAGCCGAACCAAGGTGTGGGGTGAAATTCTCTAGTTGCCGGACGAAGGAATTATAGATACCTAACTTATCACTTTGCATGTAATACACTAGGAAAGGATTACTATTACTAGGATTACCGCGTTATGAGCTTATGGGTAACACCTATACCCTAGTTTTTCTCTCATCTTGATAACAACTAAAGTTTAAATCTTGCTCACTGATTATTCACATAATTTCCAGAACTTGTTTCACAAATCCGTCCCTTTAATTACTTGTTTCGGAAATACATTGACTAAACGAATATAATCGTAAGTTAAGTTTAAGTCTAAACCATATTACTCGTGGGATCGATCCCAACCTACAAGTTGGGTTCTTTACTTGATAACGATCGCTTATACTTCTTTAGGGAGGTGTAATTTGAGCGTATCAGTCAACCGGACCAACAGGGAAAATTCTAGGTGTCATCATACAAGGTTCAAAGTAAGCTCATAACACAACGCATTGGCACCAATATCAAACGAGACTCCATACTTTCTAGCTAGTGTGCAATGTTCATCACAAGAGACTCATTCGATAACCGGCTAATCACAACGAGATGCAAAAAGTCCACACATTGTCTATGCAACATCATTTGGCCTCATCATAGTTGTACACTCATTTGATTCAATTAAGAGCATTATTTAAGTCATCGGAATTGATCATCACCGACACTCAAATTTGCACAAGAATAGCCATAATCACACATAAAAGAGATAGCACAAAATTTTCAAAATTGGTCAAAACCCATTTCTATTCAAAACAAGGAGCCACAAGATTAAATATCCACAAAATAAGATCAAACACATATATAGATCAAAATACCCAATATTCACAAAAAAAACAGAGTCACAAGAGGTAGGTATGGAAATACCTCACCCCACCCACAAAATTAAAGCAGTTGTCCTTAAATGCAACTAAAAATACAGAAATCACAAAACCAACAGAGAGGGAGGTAAAAAATGATCTTGTCTACACAGTCGCTCCATCTGTCGGGGCATCAATGGCCGGGGTCACACTTTGATCTAGGCATCAGTGCTCAGGGGTAACAGCAACACTGGCTCCACTAGAGCCTACCATGGCAGTCTCCCTCAATGAATTTTGAACGGCTGAAGGCACCATAGCCTTCTCAACCTTAATCAGGCCCTCATATGTAGTCTCCTCCTGGATACTGAGATCATCCTCATCAGTCTCAGCCTCAAACTCTGCAACAACATCCTTAGCTCTAACATCATCTTCGGTGGTAGCCAGAGGAACATCAGAATAAGTTGGCATACCCGTGTCCAAGTCATTACGGATCTCCACGGTCCCAAAAAATCACCGACATATCTGTGGACTTCAACTGGTTCACATCCTTTCTCTACTCAGCAATTGTGGCCTTTAAGTTCGTCACCTCATGTGTGGCTTCCTGAATCCTCTCACACACATCTATCCTTGTCGTAAGGGTAGCAATAGACTCTCTAAGAGGTGTCACAACAGCTGTGAGATCTCCCTCAATCATCCCAGGTACTCTAGCCTCTAGCCTAGAGGCACGTACATCAACAAAATGGGTTAGGTGTCCTATCTAGAGCAGCATGGCCTGGGTGAGTAGAGGTCGGGATGCAGCAGAACCAATAACACACCTAGAAGGCAGGGGAGCGGTGGAAGAACTCGGAGTGGCATAAGGGACAGAGCTAGAAATACTTGAAGGCCCTGTGGTCGGAGTAGGCAATACTGCCTCTGCAGGTAGTTTCTCAATGTCAACAGCCGAGGATGTATCCACCGGGGCTGCCCTCTTTTTCTCAGTCTCATCCTTCAAGTAATCGGCCTCAATACGCCGAATGTCTGTAGAGGAGGTGGGAATCACTTTCACGTCCTTCTTCTCATCATGAGGCACCCGGGGTCGTCTACAGAACTGGGTGATCAACAGCAGAAATGGGAGAGTTCTGGAGCTCTCTGGCCCTCATGGCCATCTCATGTCCAATGATTATACCTAAATTTAGGCTCTTTCCAACAATGATAGAGCCAAGACAGGTTGCTTTCATGTGGCGGAGGATAGACTCATTCTGGGACGGCATGATTGTGCTACTGATGAAGCTGAACTAGTACCTCACTGCCACGTTGAGGTCTTTCTTCTCGATTGGCACTCCAGCCTCTATCCACTTAGGTGTGCTATCAGACAATAGAGGGGCCAACCAGCTCTTCATTCCCTCCAATGAAGTCCTCTTGATCATGCTTTGGTAATCGTCTGCAATATTCTTGGTGCACTCCAATACTGCATTGATATCTTCACTGTCACACTTAACTTTCCTGCCCCTGACAACCACATAATCTACTGGCTTGAAGGTAGCTACCTTCTTCTTCCTTTATGGCACCAGAGCTCCATAGGCGGTGTAAAACTCCTGGACCCAATTAGGAATGTAAGGCCCCCGAGGTTTAGTAAAAATCTCAAACTTGTAGGACTTTAGGGCCCTCCATATTTATGGGTACCGGTCTATCACACCATCTACAGACAGCCTCTTCTCCTTAATGATAGTCCTCAGTCCCTCGGCCTTTAGTCTGTTGAGAGACCGGGGAGGAGGACCTTGTGTAGGTGGTGCTGGGACCACAGTCTGATCTTGAGCTAGAGAAAGAGTAGGGGTCTCACACATCCTGATCCTAGACGGATCATGCATCTTCTTGGAGCGTAGCTCAGCTCTCCGGGCCAATAGCAACTGATCATCCTCAGGCTCAAACATAACAGCCGGAGGGTCCTTGTGTTCCCCTTCGCTCTTAGAGGTGGTGAGGTGAGTAGCGTAGAATCCCTCACTGTCGGAGCTGACATGAGGTGACTCAACTGCGGGCACCTTGCCCTTTCCTTTGCCCTTCCCACTTGTGGTAAGAAGTTTGGTCGCCTTTGTTTTGGATACAGTTGCATCCTCATTGATTATGATTCCCTTTGCACGCTTACAGGGTGGCATGTCTCATCCCTGTACTTTGGGTCTAGCCAATCTGCAAAACGCATAAAAGAGTTAGAAATTATTTAAGAAAAATGGTTGAATTTAAGTTGTAGAAAGACTCGCCAAACCAATCGGCAAGTCGCCAAGTCACTTTGGCGAGCCAAATCGGGCTAATCGAAAGGATTGGCTTAAAACATTTCCAGAAAAATGGTAGGTCAGTGATGTGCAGGGCCGTTTGGTGAATCGTCGACATCACTCGATGAGCTTAGACTAGCTCACCGAAATTAACAGTGTGTTTTAGGGGTTAGGGGCACAGAAAGGGCGATCATAGGAAATATTCGGCAAACTCAGGCTTCTCGCCAAAATTTACAGACTCCAACTAAGCCAAATTGATAAATTAAAGGCGATCAAGGGGGACGTTGGCAAACCGCCGAACCGTTCGGCGTGCCGTCCCAGCTCGCAGAAATACCCAACGTGCCAAATTTCAATCCCATTTCCCAAATTCAAGCCTGCAGCCCCCGAAATCAAAATCAAACTACACACTTATGCAAGTAGAACCAAACCCAATCGACCCATGCCTCCAGGGTACTCAGACTTCTCCTGGTTTGGCCAAAATTGTCCATCTAACAACTCATGCCCTTAGGAATGACGTCAAACGCTCCATGATTGGGCAAATTACGTCATTTAGCACAATTAGGGGTTACTCAAACTTCACCCAACTAGACCCAACATAAATTAACTACAACCCAACAATTTAAGATCAATTTTAACGTACAAAATTCAGGAAATCAACATTTTAAGCGAATAGACGCAATTTCAAAACTAAAATAAGCAAACCAACACATCAAATACGATTCAAACACACACCCAGCACACATTATCACAAAATTACCAAGAGCATTTGAGTTCAACTTCTAAACAAGAGTTCGGGGTTCGAAAAACCAACCTTTAAGCCGAATGAAGATTTTGATATGCTAGGAGGCAATATATTCCAAATCCGAGCACGAGATCAAGAACAAAAAATGATAAAAATAAAAATATAGAAAGTCTAGAGTGTGGGTGAGAGTGTACGAGGCTAGAAATAAGAGAGTGCGAAAGATTTTGAAATTTTAAACTGTTTGGCCTATTAAAACCTTCCAGTTCGCGGCCTTCTCGGAGATATTAGTTAACCACGCCGAACCACTCGGCGATGCACCAAGTGGTGACTTACCTCGCCCAGTTTTACATGGCCTCCAGTTAATTTGGGGGTCTAAACGGCGGAAGAAATCGGGCTCACCAACCTGTTCGGCAAGTCGCCGATTCAACCATTGGCCCACCAAGATTTACAGACTTCTACTTCAGATTTTTGTGAGTCCAACGGCGGTCTAAGTCGGGCACGCCGACCTCTTCGGTGAGTCACTGACTAGACTTTGGCTTGCCAACCTGCACATTCTCAAACACGTTCCACTTTTCAACCTGCACAATCAACACCGGTTATTTAAAAACAAACACAAAGCATTAAAAACTTGGGTTACCTCCTAAGAAGCGTCTTAGTTAACGTCATGGCACAACGCAAGTACCCATTTAATCTTCATTCTTGGGATTTTCCATAGTATCACTAGGCAACCCCCATGTTGCCTTGGGTTCAAATGCGACGAAAGCTGACCCACTTGGGTTTCCAGCTGCTTGATAGCAATGGAATGAGAGGTCTCCATTTGATGGAGAGTCGAGACATCTTTTTTTATTTCTTTCCACGCTTTGTTTGACTCTTCGACTTTGTTGAGAATGCGTGAGAGTATATTATCTGTCTAGCTACCCTTAGAGTCCTTGCATGTTTTACACTCATGGGGAGGAACATACCTATTCTTCTCCCCCTCTCTATTCCATCCTTTGTTTCCTCCCGGCCTTGAGGATTTTGCATGAAAATTTCCTCCTTGATTGGCTAGGAAGTTTACTTTATTATTGTACAGTGCTTCCAATTCCATGAGATTTTTGGCCAAGGTCTCCAGTTGGGTCATCAGTTTGGCCAAATTCTGGTCTCCTTCTTGATCCTTTATGATCAGTTATTTTGTCATTTTATGAGAGAGAGGAGAGACTTGGTTTTCGCGAGTATGTCATGCCTTATTTCTCTTTGTCATGCAATCAAAGAGTTGGGACACTATTACGTAGGGCTATCACATTATTCCACCCGGAGAAAGTTGGTCAACCACTCCTCTGTTTACCAAATCAAGACCTCTATAGAAAAATTCCAGTAGCATCTTATCTGGAAGTCCATGAGTGGAGCACTAAAGCACTAGCTCCTTAAACATCATCCACGTCTCATGGATTTGCTCGCCCTCCAATCGCTTGAAACTTTGGATATTATCTCTCAGTATCATCATCTGCAATGGAGGAAAGAATCTCACTTGGAACATTATGATCAGCTCCATCCAAGAAGTGATAGATTCTCTTGGCAACTTAGCCAACCACTTGCTTGCCTCTCCCATAAGAGAAAATAGGAATAACCTCAGCCAAACCGATTCTTGAGATATGTTCTTAAAGGAGAACGGTCCACATACATCAACAAAATTCCTAATATGCTCATGGGATCCTCATGAGCCTGCCCACCAAACAAACCCTTCAGTTGTAGGAGCTGAAGCATGGTGCTTGTAATGTGGAAAACAATGTTTCCTTCAGCTGGAGGCAAACGAATGGCACCAACACTACCCACTAGATTCGGGTCATTGACATCGTTGAGGTTCCCAATGTCATCGTGGTGGCCTACCTGGCTACCATTACTATCGTTTACGCTCATTTCCTCCTATGTTTTAACAAGCAGCACAAAACCACAAATAAAAGTAAGTAGATTCAACTATGGCTAAAAAGAACACAATTCAACTTCACCAAAAGAATTTCGAACAACACGACTCCCCGACAGCGAGGCCATTTTGATTAAATCATTTCAAAGACACTACTTCCAAATTCTAAGTGTCAACGATCATAAATTAGTATAAAAACCCAAATAAATGAGTTGGGGTCAAATCCCACAGGGAGCGGTACGTGTTTAAAATTCAATTAAGAAGTATGAATGTGGTCTAATCAGCCATAAGAATAAATATTATCGGAAAAAGACATATCAAATAAAAGGGGTGACATGAATGTCAAATAGGGGGATTTGGTTGTAATTATCTACTACAAACAGTCACACATGATTTGAAATAACAATAAGGAGATAGTTCTCGGGATATGATCGATTATAGAGAAATATAGATATATGGGTAATTGAAACTACTAGTAAACAACTGAAAATCAGTGAGTAGGCTAGACTATAAAGGAGATAGCTTTCTCTCGAACAACTACCCCGAATCATGTGATTTCTTTCGAATATCAACAAGCATGACAATAAAGAACAGCCCACACCTTAATTCATCCACTCTTTCGAGCTAGATAGGTAGGATTGGGTTTAGGATTCACTCTCTCGAGCTAAACCCAGCTCAACCCAATACCCACAAATCATCAATCAATAATCTTAGTTCTAAAACCTCTCTCTCGAGCATGCCAAGAATATAAAAGTAGAACTGCATTTGCAACTACAATTCATAAATTAAACCTCAATTAATGATTGATACCACTTTTAAACAGTATTTGAACTAGTAATTAACAATACCCATAAACTAATTTAACACATAATCACATGATCACACCCCAAGAATTGGAGTTTTAGCTGAACATCATAAAAAGATAAAAATGGTTACCAAATCGATTATCCATCAACTAACTAAGAGGAATTCAAGATTTGCAATGCTCCAATTTGAAGAAAATTTGAAACACACTTGCAAAATCTCCAAATTTAGTCTCAAAACCTTCAAGTTTTCTTAGAAACGGTAGAGAAAACTGTTCTAGACTAAAATGGATTGAAAATTTGATACTAAATTAATGTTCAAAATGTAATTTATAGTCGCCGAAAATAAGCCATGAAGTTCTCTTCGGCGAAGTAAGTCGAGCTTGCCAAACCACTCGCCGAGCCACCCTTTGATCTTTTCCATCGCCTTTTCTCCTTGAAATTCAGCATCCTCAAGGTCTGTAACTTTGGGCGATCATTTTTGTCTTCGCGGAACTACTCAGCGATCCACCGACTACTCTTTTTCATCGTCGACTTGGTTATTTCTTTCAGGGCTTGGCACACTAGAACTTTAGGCGGTCAGATAGCCACTCAGAGATTCGCCAAATGCCCTTGGCAATCACAAGGCTTGCCTTTCTTCATTTATTTAGTTTGTTTTGTTCCTTTTTGCATGTTAGTGTCATTGCTTTGTTCCTCAATCCATGTACCTGAAAATCAAGCATTAATCATCAGTTTATGGCACAAATTAAGCATTTGAGGACACTAAATCTATCTAAATAAAGCCTTAAATGAATCCAAATCCAGGACTCATCAATATTCTATTTTGAAATGCATTGAGTTTCGGTCTACTATTTTAAAAGCTTTTCTTTATATTGCATCTTTATCACTGCTTTATATCGAAATGAATTGAGTTGAGCTTGATTTGAGATGAAGGTAAGTTGTTTCTTTAATTCCAGTTCAAGCTTATGTCTTATTTTAGATTTCCCTTACATGCTCGTACATTTCATATACTGACACCATTTGTCCCGCATCTTTTATGATGCAGATACAGGTAACAAGGATCAGCATCCAGTACTTTGTTCATCCAGTCGTGTTCCAGCGTCATTTGGTGAGCCTTCTTGCTTCCAGAGGCCCCCTTATTATGTTTTGTTATTCAGTTTTGTTAGGATGATCGGGGGTCTTGTTCGGACATCCCTGTAACACCCCGCTATTTGAAAGAGCTAGAATTAGAAAGAACCTTTTTTGGAAATAATGAAAATCTAAAATTTGGCAAGTTATGTTAAGTATGACTTTTGGGTTAACTTCAAATGACCATTATTTTTAGTACAGGATGAATTAGGTGGGCTACAAGATATCAAATAAAAGTTCTTTGAATTATTTTTCCAACGCCACCGAGTTTGCTAATTTTTGAGTTTGTAGGAGGGAGATATGCTCGTTTGAAGTTGGGCTATTTGGATAAGGAAAGTCACTCGAATTTAAGAGGGGTATTGTGGTATTTTCCTTACCCAATTAAGTTATTTAGTTTTTAGTAATTAATTAGGGGTCTAAACTGAATTGGTTCAGTTTACGCACTCAAATTTCACACTAGGGTTTTTAGAAAGAGAACTCAAGAGGAGAAAGGAGGAGAGAAGGTCAAGATTTCATCGAGTTCTTGAGCATTTCATTGCGGATTTCGCCAAGGATTCTATCCTAAGAGGTATGTGAGTTCACATAGCTTTGGGTTCATTCACCCACGCTCCAATCATATTAATTTCAGTGTATTTTCGTTCTAAAAAGTTGAAGATTTGATGTTCTTGAGTTGTGTTCTTGAAATTGCCTTCATTCTTGAATTCGGATGGGATTGGTGAGTTTCTTTAGATTATCTTATCGATTTTAAGAGTTGTTTTGAGTTAGATTCTTGGGTACATGTATTGGATAACCGAATCTAAATAGAAATTGAGAAAAAGAACCAAACTTAATCGAATTAAGATTAGAAAATGAGTTGAAAAATTTGTCGGGGAGGTCTAGCGCAGCGCGCCCCAGAGGGGCTGGGGCGGCGCTCCAGCAGTGCACTAGAAAGTGCTCTCTAAACTATAGGGGCTAGCGCCCCGCACCAGCAATGTGCCAGGGTCGTCTGCCCCACCCATTTATTTGTCGTTTAGCCCGTCTAAGTCCTTCTAAAGTGTAATAACATTTTCTATCGATTCTAACAACTCTAAATGACTTTAAATATCTAGAATTCATCCATAAACATGAATCATAACCTTGAATCCATAAATATAATTTCAAGAAAAGTTAAGAGCCAAGTCTAGAGAGTTCTTAATGTCTTTTCGAAAGTCTTTTACATGTTTTTAAACTTGTTTTAAGACTTGAGCATTGAGTTGAGTAAGAGTAAGAGTGAAGTTCATTTTCTTTAAAAGATTATATAGGAACTAAGTATTCCCAAAGAGTAAATGTTTTCACATTTAAACAAGAGAGGAAACACCGATATTATTGTACTTTCCAATACTTTGATATGTTATCTACGGTTTTAAATGCTTTATATAAATTGCATCGTTAATGTTGTTTATTTCTGGAAGTGTGGACGAGACGTTGTATCATCACATAGCTTATTGTGATGGTTGTCGGTTAGAGAATCTCCCAAATAGAGTTTGTTTTTGTATTTTTATATACAACTGAGATATTATTGTATTTTCCAATACTTTGAGATGTTATCTACGGTTTTAAATGCTTTATATAAATTGCATCTTTAATGTTGTTTATTTCTGCATTGAGTTGTGTATTCATGAGTTGAGTAAAGCTGAGGTAAGAGTTTCTTCAGATTCCAGTTCAAGCTTATGTGTTGTTTAGATTTCCCCTCACATGCTCATACATTTAATGTACTGACACCATTTAGCCTGCATCGTTTTATGATGAAGATATAGATAACCAGGATCAGCATCCAGTGCCTTGTTGATCAAGTCGAGCACAATCTTTTGGTGAGCCTTCTTGCTTTCTAGAGGATCCCTTTTTCATGTTTTTAGCATTTTCAGTTATTAGGATGATCGGGGGAAGGGGTCTTGTCCTGACATCCCTCATAGTATTAAAGGCTTCATAGACGGATAGTTATAGTTCATTAGTCTTTCCATTTTCAGTTGTTTATGTTAAGACTTGGGTTGCCACTTTGGTTAGTTGGATGTTTAATTCTAAAACATTTTAAGTTATTTTGAGACAGTTGAGAAAAGTTGTGATTAATGTTTCAAGAACACCTCATCTGATTCTAGGTGCAAACGATCGTTAGTCAGTATAAAACCCAACAAAGAGTTGGGGTTGAACCAACAAGGAACGGTACGTGTTCAAATTCAGTTATGAAGTACAAAGGTTGTCCAAATAGTTATTGGAATAGAAATTATCGAAAAAGACATGTGAACAAGTCTAAAGGGGTAACAATGAATGTCAGATGGGGGGTTTTGGTTTGTAGTTATCAGCTACAACGCAATCAAGCAAGAGAAAATAATAATATAGAGAGGAATTCTCGGGATGTGATAGATTATAGGCAAATTTCCCTATATGGGTAATTGAAACATCTAATTTATAGCTAAATATTAGTAGGTAGGCTGGACTATGATTGAAATAGTTTTTTCTAGAACAACTATCATGTTTCAAGTGATTTCTCTCTAACATCAACAAGCTTAACAAATAAGAACAACCCACAACCTTAATACATCCTCTCTATCGAGCAAGATGGGTAGGATTAGGTTTAGGATTCACTCTCTCGAGCTGAACCCATATCAACCCAATACCTACAAACCATTAATCAAAAGCTTTGGTTCAAAAACCTCTCTCTCAAGCAAGCTAAGAACTCAAAGTTAGAATTGCATTTGCAACTACAATTCATTGATTAAAACACAACTAATGATTAAACTCACTTCAATATAGCATTTAAATTAGTAATTAACAATATCCATAAGCTAATTCAACCCATAATCACACCCCCAAGAATTGGAGCTTTAGCCACATATCATAAAAATAGAGAAACGATTACCAAATACATTGGCCATGATCTGGGTAAATGTTCCCAAGTCTATATAATGATCCAAATTGAAGAAATTTATAAACCTACTTGCGAATCATCAAAATTAAGCTTAGAAATCCTCAAAGTCTACAATAAGAACTACAAACTAAGAGAAAATTTTAACTATAGAATGGGAACTGCAATATCTGGGAGAGAACTCCTCAAAATCCCTTTTAGAATTCAATTTATAGTTTCCCAAATTTCAGCCTGAAAGTCCAGTCAGCGGTTTAAGTTGGGCTCGCCGAGGGGTTCGGCGATCCGCCCTTTGCTCCCTTCCATCGCCATTTTGCATTGGTCATCAGCTTCCCATGTCATGTAACTTTAGGCGATCAAACTTGTTGTCACAGAATTGATCGGCGATTCGCCGAATGCTCACTTCTGTGGCCGACTTGGTTTATTCCCCAGGGCTGGCACACTGGAACATTAAACGAGCTGAAGAGCCACTCGGCGGTTCGCCAAGTGGTCTTGGCGATCACTAGGATCTCCTTTTCTCCACTTCTTCAGCTTGTTTTGCTCCTTTTCCCTAGTAGCATCCTTGGCTTGCTTCTTAGGTCATATACCTAAAAATCAATCCTTTAACATCAGTTTATAGCATAAATTAGGCATTTGAAGATACTAAAACTATCAAAACAAAGACTTAAATGAGCCCAAATCTTGGACTTATAACACCCCCAACTTAAACTTTTGCTTGTTCTCAAGTAAACTCAAGATCACCAGTTCAATAAGGATGTCTCAGATAGTGGTGCATAAGACTCAACATGAACGCACACAAAAGATTCAAACTACACATACAATGTTCAATTGTGCACTCGAAGATTGAAATTGTGACTCACCAATATCAAGGATACTCAAGTTCACAATACTTGCTTCAAATGCAAGTTCAAGCTCAACAAAGGTACTCAAATGCCCTCACAAAAAAGATGATTCCACATTCACACAAAATTCTTCAACAATTTAAAGTTCTAGAATCACAAACAACTCTCACACTCAAAAAGATGAACACATGCATGACTTCACCCATAGTCTTGCCTTTATTTCCAATCAACATTCATTTTAGTTCACTAAAGATCACAAAGGTCTTTTTTAAGGCTTGTAATGGGAGTGAGTGCAAAGGTATGGTCGTTTAGGCTTAGTGGCTTCCACCTTCATGAAGTATGGCCTGAAAATCACTATTTCTCCTTCTCTGTCATATTCACACATGTTCCAAACTCCACCACATTATTCAACTAGACATGACTTACCGGATACCCCATTTTTCACTATATTCACACAATTTATTTCACAATTCTTGCTCTTTTTCAGTCCTTTTGTTTCCTTTCTTATTTTCTTCTTTTAGGGTTTCCATCTTTTTCTAAACAGTCCAACATATGGGGAGGTTTTTTTTTCACACTTCTTGACTTTCCCTCTTTTTCACCACACCTCCAACTTAGGCTTTGGGCCTAAGTTGGCTATTCAAACATACCAAAACTTCATGAAGGTTATAGGTGATAAGATAGAGAGGTCAAAGTTGCTCAAGTTTCTTCCAAGAAAATGATAGGCTCAAAAGGTGTCAAGCTAGGTTAACACATCTTACAAGGTTAGCCACAAAAAGGTATATTGTCAAATTTGGCTCACTCTTCAAAATTATTGCCTAAGATCATTTCAATTTTTCACTTCACTCAATCAATTGGACCAACAATGCAATTTCTAGGTGTCATCAAATGCAATGTTCAAGACGACCACACCATACAAGGCATTGGTACCAATATCAAACAAGACTCCACACTTTCTAGCTAGCGTGCAATGTTCATTACAAGAGACGCATTCGATAACTGGCTAGTCACAACGAGATGCTAAAAGTTCACATATTGCCTATATAACTTAATTGCCTCATTGTAGCCGCACATTCATTTTGTTCAATTAAGAGCACTATTCAAGTCATCGATATTGATCACAACCGACACTCAAATTTGCATAAGAACAACCACATTCATACACACAAGAGGTGGCTACAATGTTTAAAATTTGGTTCAAAAACTGCTTTCATTTCAAAACAATGAACCACAAGCTAAGAATAATCACAATACCACAATCAAGATATATATAAACGATTGGCTCAAAATCCACAAAAACATCATCAAGATAGAACAAATATTCACAAAACAGTCACAAGAGGTAGGTATGGAAATACCTCACCCCACCCAACAAAAATAAGCAGTTGTCCTCAAATGCAACTAAAACAGAAACAAAGTATAAAAAGGTAACAGAGAGAGAGGGGAAAAGTCATCCTGCTAGTCTAAGCCTGGGTGAAGTCTGCATCTCAGCCACTCCATCTATCTGGGCATCAGTGCCCGGTCTCATTAACCTTGGCTCCACTGGAGCCTACCATGGAATTATCCCTCAGGGAGGCCTGTCTAGATGTCTCGAACATGGCACCCTCTAAGTCGGCCAGGTTCTCATAAATAGCCTCATCCCATACATTAAGCTGCTCCTCATTTGTCAAGGCCTCGGACTCAGTATCAGCAGCATCATCCCTAATATCATCTCCGGTGGTAGCCGGAGGCACCTCAGAGTAGGCTGGAATATTTGCACTCGGGTCATCTGGATCTCCACCGTCGCAAATAATGAGGTAGAATTTATGGACTTTAGATGGTCCACATCCTTCTTCAGCTTAGCGACATCGACCTTCAAGGTCATCACCTCCTCAGTAGCACCTTGTCCTCTCTCACAGACCTCCACTCTCGCGGTGAGTGCATTAAGAGAAGCCCTGATAGGTGTCAATGCAGTAGTGATATCTCTCTCAATCATCTCAGCAACCGCGACCTCTGGCCGAGAGGCACGCACATCAGCAAAATGGGCTAGGTGCTTCATCTTGAGCAGCATGGCATGAGTGATCAGGGTCCGGAAGGCAAAAGTGCCAGTAGCAGATCTAAGGGGCGGGGAAGCAACAGAAGTGCCAGGAATGTCAGAAGGAGCAGAGCTAGAAGTACCTGAAGGCCTAGTGGCCGGAGTAGGTGGAACTGCCTCTGTAGGTAGTGAATCAATATCGACCTCCGGGGATGTGTCCACTGGAGCTGCTCTCCTCTTGCGAGCCTCATCTCTCGTGTACTTGACCTTTATGCTCTAGATGTCAGTAGAGGATGTGGGTGTAATATTGATGTTTGCGTAATCAAGACACAACTTCCAATGTAAGTGTCTACGATCGTACAATAGTAAAGTAACCCAACCAAGGGTTGGGGTCGAGTCCCAAGGGAATGGGCTTGAGAATTAATAGAAAAATAAAATTAAGTTCTAATTAGTCATAGCTAAAACCATTGTCGAATACAAACATACTAAATCTAAGGGGTGACACAAAAGTGTCAATTAACAATGGGGGTTTGTAACAAGTAAGCAAATATCAGCGAAAATGCAAAGAGTACTAATCAAGGAGATGAGATTCTTGGGATGTGATAGGAATACGGGTTAAACTAGATCATTGGTTATATGTTTTTGATAGTAAATTCATTGAATATTTGTGACTAGGCTAGACCATAGTGGGGGTAAATTCTCTCTCAAGCAACTTACCCCGAATCAACTCGGTTTCTCTCGAACACTGAGTTGCCGCATGAAGAACATCATCCACCTTAGCCCACTCACTCTCTCGAGCTGAGTGTGTGGGAGAAGGACTAGGGTTCACTCTCTTGAGCTGAACCTCATGTCAACCCAATCCCACCGACCATCAATTTAGTAGTCTTAGTTTTACGACCTCTCTCTCGAGCAAGTCGAAAACACAAAGGTGAAATCATATTTGCAACTACAATTTCATTAAGTTCCAACACAACTACTAAACAAAATCACATTTAAACAACGATTAAACTATCAGCAAGCAAGACCCAATAATTAACTTAACCATATTCACAAAATCACACCCCAAGAATTGGGGTTTTAGCTAGACATGTATAAGAGATAGAAATTTATACCAATATGAGTTTGCATTCAATG
>JAJOOR010018165.1:0-42109 GCA_036250505.1 Solanum acaule | reverse complement strand
TATATATAATATTTATATAAATATAAAGTGTGCCACCCACAGAACAAAATTGGCTTGTGGTGCCACGGTAGAAGGGCAACTTTAGAAGGTTGAGGTTGCAGGTTCGAATCCCATTTGGCACCCACGGACTCTAAATCCTGGATCCGCCACTGTTGCCATGGCATCGGTATCTCCGACTTGAAAGAGGAGGGTTTAGGATTTTAAAAATTAATGTCTGCAAATAGGGCCGATATATATATATATATATATATATCAGGTGGACGAAGATTTTATGGACAAACACGCTTAAAATCATTTCTAGACAAACATTTTTTCTAGTCAACATCTAGGTGTGTTTCGCTAACCATTGGATGATAATTCAGGTAAGAAACTCACAGTACTCTCGGTAGTTCAGATACGAAACTCAATAAAGTAGGATAGTTTAATTTGACCCTTTAACTCTACAACTTAGGAAATGACTTTTAATTCAGATTAATAGTCATGTTCATTCACAATATATTACAAACTATCTAACATGAGCAAGTATATGAGTTCTTACCATTCCAGCAGTCGTAAAAATCCACAAATGCATCTGTTTTACAAAATATAAAATGTTACTTCTAACAAATGATCAAGAAAATATTACTAATAAAGAAGCTAAAGTATAATATATATACCTTCCAGTGATGATTTACAACGTCCTTAACGACGTTTTCATTTTCATAAGCCAACTTTGAAGACATCATACATAAATCCATCAGAGCTCTATGTCTCATTCCCAGTTGCTCATTTTTTTCAATGAAACTATCCGATTGAGCAATTTCCTTCGTTAATATTTCAGTGTTGTATAGTAAGTTAATTCTCCCATCTATATAGCCAATAATACTTATGAAATTTGCAGTTCCTCTTTGTGGTATCACCAGCTTTCCTGTTTACTTGCAACATTTTTGTTTATAATTAGATAACTAAATTTATTATACTCCTAGCTAGCAAGTTAACTCATAGAAGTCATGAGACATGTTTCTAGTTTTTTAAGCTAGTCGTGTTTTTCATTTACACGTCTTTTAAGAAAATAGTAGTAATTAGGAGGGTGTTTGACTGTTTTATCCTTATTTATGTCTTATGATATGATCTTTCTTATTTAAATATTTAGAGCCTGTTTGGATTTGTTAAGTACTTTTAGCATTTTAACTTAAATTAAGTGCTTATAAGCACTTTTTAACTGATCAAAAACACTCAAAAAGTGCTTAGAAGTTATTTTAGCTTAAAACACTTAAAATAAGTCAATCTAAACAGACTTTTAATATATTTATGTGTCATAATTAAAGTGTTTGTAGTTTTCAAAAAAATAAAAATACTACTAACTACTAAGGATAAAATGGAAGAAGAAAAATAGTAGTAATATTTTGTTTTGAACTTCTAAAACGTTAAGTATTCTGAGACATATTTTTTTAGTAAGAACTACAAATATTTTGAAAAAAAAAATGAAGAAGAAGAAATACATATTTAAAACATAGTTGAAGGTAGGGTATCAACTTTATTGCTACTGAATTTTACAATAACGATTTTAAGTAATAATAAATGAGTTTTTGATTTGATATTTATACATGTTTAATGAATTTAGTAACATAAATACACTATTTAAATAAAAGCTATTGAGTTATTCGACCAAACTCATATACATGCTACCCTGATTTAAAACCATAAATTTCAAAATTATATACGTCTTATCAAATATCTTCACGTAAAATGAAACTAAAGAGTAGGGAAGTATTATTATTACCATGCAAGATATTGTGGAGTAAGCCAAGAAAGTTGCCATTATGAGAAAAGAGGTTGATGAAAAACTCTAGGAAGTAGCCACTCCATTCCATTGGTTTCTTAAACACCATTAATATTTTCCTCACTAAGATGGACACAAATATTACCCATCTATGATCATCCACTTCTTTTCCACCACCACAATCACCACCACCATCATCAACACTAGAGTATTCGAGAAACTTAGCTTTGATCTCTCCTCGTAGGCCTCCGAGGAGGAGGCCTACAAGGTCCCGTGTTCCTCCATTTTCCGGTTTCACTATCAAGAAGGATTCATTACTTGTAGCCATGTTGATATTCTCTTGGAGCTAAGTGTACGTAGAATATAGTTGATGATTTAATAAATTGCATTTGTTGTTAGGATGATAAAATGTGAATTTATAGCACTAATAATTGGGGAAAATTGATAAGTCAGCAGTAACGTGTAGTACAAGTATTGTATTCACCAGTGACGTGAAGGCAAATAATAAATACAGTAGTTAACGTCAATAAGGTAGGGATTATCAAAACACCAGTACAATATCGAAATATGATCGAACTTTTTCTGATTTTAAAATTGATTAGGTCCTTCATTGAAATCTGAGGTATGGGTGTGTTTGGTATGCCCACATACCAAATGTTTGTAATTTTTTCATGTTTGGTTAGTTAAAAAATTATTTTTTTTAATTTAGGATATTGGGTAACGTTAATATCTTGTCTATGCTAAGGTCCATCTAGGAGAGGGTGAGTCAGATCGAAAACGGACTTAATGGACAAATAAGGGATAGGCAAGAATCTGTTCTTGAACTCTAGAGAACAGGCGGAAAGAGATCGAACATGGGGCTTGCTTGGTTGATTTGATTAAGAAATAAAATTATGATCTTGCCGGCTATAGCTTTTGATAATAATAGTAAGCGTTTAATCCTAACGAATGGTATCAAAGTCAAGGTTATGAGTTCAATTCCCAAGAGCAACATGTTGCATGAGGCAGATGTTGAGAGGAGGATTGTTGGGTAATGTCAATATCGATTCTCTGCCTTATGGCAAGGCATTTGCTTGGTAGACTTTTACTATTAGTTATAGTTTTTGACATGATGATAATCGTTTGTCCTATCATAGAAAAACAAATTCCTTAACTGAAGAATATGATTTTACTAATAAAACTAAGGAAAACAATTTTCACAAATAACATTTTATATTAATTATCTCCTCCCTTTCAATAGAGTCTGAAACAATTAACATTAGCCAAATCACCTATAGCTCTTAAAATTACTGCCGGATAATTTAGATACAATATTTTTTTCGTCTATTATTTCAGTTTATATGGTTTTATTTCCAGTCATTTAGGTTTAGGACTTCTTCCAACACACTCTGCTCCTGATGCATTTTCATAATATTTATCAAGATTATATATAATTATATTTGAAATAATATCTTTTGCTAATATATCAAAAAAATCACTTATTTTCCTAAAAAATATTTACGCACCAAACACACCTTGTAAGTTAAAAAATTTCTTAAAAAGTGAGTACTTAATTTTGGTAAAACTATTTTAGTGCCTCTTTCCTAAAAAATGGGTGAGAAAGTTGCCTTTAGGTTGTTTCTTGAAAATAAATCACTTCTTAATTTGAGCGTTACGTGATCATTTCTTCTTCTCTTTGGCAAAGAAAATTATTAGTGATTTTTAATCATTGTATAGTCTATCATCAAAATAATATAAATAAATTATATATATATATATATATATGTTTCTTTTTTTTTCACCTTTTAATCCAAAAAAATATCGTAAAATTTGTGTATACTTTACTTTTCTTGAATACTATTTATAAAAAATTACACTGAATATATTATTGTTATGATAATTATTAATCTACCTAAAAATTTCACCAATTTCAAAAAAATCTACTAACATATTTTATAATTTAAAATCATAAAACTTAAATTTTGAATCCATTTCTAATTTTGATTTGTTTGCGTCATTTGGCTATGGTCCTCACAATTCACAAAGAATTGATAATGAGATATCCTAGGTAGGAGAGACAAGTGAGATAACGGCTCTAACAGGTGTGGACCATATGTTTATCGGAAAGGAATATTTTGGGATTTGGGCTAACGGTTTTATTATTTTTTTTGTCTAAAATTGTTTATAGTTTTTTAAAAACAAAATATTTTTGTTATGAATTAGAATAAATGATTGATTATATATATATATATATCTCATATTTAAATATTATTCTATTGAGATATGTATCCTATCTATGTTTTATTTTTTAAAATAAGTGTCATCTTAATAAAAACATCTATTAACAAATTAATAATATAATATGTAATTTACTGAATTATTCATATTTACTAAATATCTCTTGAAAAATGAGATAATATTAAAAAGATGAAATATAAGGGTATATATAGTCGAAAAAATATAGAGACGGGTTTTTGTCTTAAATTTTTAAAGTGTTGTTTATTTTGAAACGAATTATTTTGATACGAAGAAAGTAGTATTTAAGAATAATATTATTAAGGATAAAATGAGAAATAATAATTAATTTTTATGATAAACTTTTAAAATGATAAATAATTTAAAATGAAAAGAGTAACAATTATTAGAATGTCAAATTAGCGGATTGAGTTAAATATGAGAATGTCAAAATGAATCAACTAATTAACCGATTGAGATAAAATGAGCTTAAAACTTGGTCATAACCTAATCCTTTCCATTCTTAGGAAGTTTAGATTCAAAATTTATTTGGCTTATAATTTATTTGACCAAATAAAAAGAATTTTCTTATATTATGCACATGTAAAGCATATCAATAGAAATGTTTTTAAAAAAATATTTAGAATTTTTTTTCATGAATCAATCTGGATTACATTTCATCAACTCGATTTCAAAATGAGTTAAACTAAGCATATCAAAATAAGCGAATTGTTAACTCGTTCAAATCCGAATAAATTGGGTGTGTTATAGTTTTATGACCTAATTTTATCGCCTCTAGTATCAGATGAGTTCATAAATAATCTTAAGATGGATTGGTCTTGATATTTTGTTCCTCAAAAGAAAAAGTCTTACAAAAAATCCTTCATAAGGGGGTGAGTTTTATTTTTGGCCCCGCTTAACAATGTTTTTTTGTTATAAAAAAAAAAGTAGCCCCTGCTTCAGAAAAAATCTTTCTCAATAAGCTAGACATTTAGAATATTTTAAACGGTGAATCTGCCCATTGGCCAGAAGTTTTGTCTTACAGAAAAAAGTTAAAATTTAGGTATATTGCTCATCGTACATAAATTCTAAGTTTTACCCACAAGGCATTCGCCCATGTCATTTCAAGATAGAACCTTCTCAACTGACCAAAAGCTCTGAGTTATAGATAAAATTAAAACTTAAGTATGTTATGTTTTGCCCATAAGACAGACGTTCAAGACATTTTAAAATAGTGAATCTGTTCAATTCACTACAACAAATATGTACATTAAAAGTGCTAAAAATATTACCGACATTAGTTAAATATCATTAAATTCAATATCACTATAGATTTTAGGAACATTTACAAAGAGTGTTATTTGCCTCTAAAAAAACATACCAATTAAGTTATTGCCGCTAAAGATAATTTCTTGTGTAGTGCTTCAGCAGCTTAGTTATGTTCCCTATCAATATATAAATTCTAACTTTTATCCCTAAGGTAGACACAGGGGTGGACCCACTCTTAGCCAAGGGGTGTCAAGAGACATCCCTTTGTTGGAAAATTACATTGTATATATAGGTCAAATTTTTGTTTAATAAATATATAAATATTGACGCCTCTTAACACAAATTAAAAGTTTAGTCTAGTGGTTAAGAAGTTATGCAAATTCTTTGGCGTCGTATGTTCCTAATCTTAATAGCTTCATTATTATATTTTTTACTATAACTATTGACACTCCTTAATGACAATATAATCCTGAGTGCAAACATAGGCGGAAACTAAAATGCAAGACCGCACCCTTTAGGACACTAACCCAAGAAGGAATGTTGGGTAGATATAGACCATTGCGTTACGCTACAAACAGGAAATAACGTGAAATAATTTCTCTATTTGTTTTGTTTGAATCTTTTAGTCATACATTGGGAAGTGAAATAAGATGAGTAGATTATAGATAGAATATGCACTAAAAGAAAATAATTAATTCTGTTGAAATCATTTTTGGATATTTAGTCCTAGGCCCATAAAATTCTGTTAAGCTATCTTTTCTGTTATTAAATTCCTTTTTCTTCTTTCTTTAGGTTGGAGAAAAGAGGAAGTGAATTTTATGATTGAGACAAATTTTATTAAATATGTTATTATATTTTGATAATTCAGCAATTATGTAGAGGCGAATAAAGAACTTTTTGACAAATCAGAATATTTTAACTTTTTTTTTTATATTGATGAGCCTATCTATTGATTATTTAAGCACTTACACGAAAGAGAGGAAATAATTAAATTGTTGTATATTTTTGTTGTTCAAAATAAAATTTTAATGACATTTTACTTGTATATTGAAACTCTTACGATGAACATGTTTAGTGAGTGTATTTGCAAATTGACTATAATCTAACTTTGATGTCGAAAGAGCATGACAAGACGCACATGAATTTTACGTGAAAAACTGCACTAATTAAAGATGTAAAATCCATGACTACAATTCAATGAAATTGGGTCTTGATCATGTTATATGGAAACCACAAAAATGCAAATATTTCATTTTTATTTTTCAACAAATATAGTTGAGTCGTAGATGAAAATGAATTTACACTCTTTTTAGCCACATTCCACTCATATTTGTGTATTATTTTGAGTAGATTCTAGCTGATACGCCTTGTCTTCCCTCAATGAAAATCCTACACAAATAAAATTTCATCTAATTAAGTAAATTTTAGATAATTCTGCAATGAAAAATAAATAAACCAAGTAAAATAAAAATGACAAAATTTTGATATAATAAAATATTATAATTAAATAAAAATACAAATAATGTACGTGCTTAAAATATTATAATTATATCTTACTAAGTAATTTGTGTCCATTTCCGGTTACGAGCTTTGAAAGATACGTTATAAAAACTGTTTATTCTCTTTTTTTTTTAATCAAGGATGTGAATAAAAGAATTCAACAAATTTATTTATCTTCCTCTTTAAATTTCACAATAATAAATAATTTAAAAAAATATCTTTATAATTTATTTTATTTTAATAATACTACTATAACATATTTACTTAAGGGAAAATTTCATATATGGCAAAATGATATAATGAAATAACGCTCTATAGATATAGTTTATATAATTACATTCCATGAGTATAGTTTAATTTGATATTAAGCGTTTATTTTGTATATAACGTTTTTTTGGTTAAAATTTTGTACAATATTTTATTTTTTAAATAAATTTAAACATGAGCGCTAAATAATCCCATGATTCAAGCTAAACGTTCAAAATCAAATATATTTTTTTTCCAAAAAAGAGTTCTACATCGATAGAAAGACCATAACATCTTGTTTCGTCAGACGGCTGAAGCATCCCGTTAATCAATATTTTTGTATATTCAACGCCAGGTACTCGTTTCTTTCAAGGAAACTTCATGTTTTGAAACGACAAGAAAGTATACAATTGATTTGTATAGTATATAATTGAAACTTTGAAAAATGAATTATCTTTGTTTTGTTGATTTAGATGTTTCGCAAAAAAATTCTATTCGTTTATACAAAATTAGAGAAATCGTATATTAAAAATTCTATTCTATTTTTTTCCGAAAAAAGTTAAATAATACGATTTGTATATATGTATTATATATGATTTGAATACAATTGTATTCTTTAATGTATATGTGTTCGTAACCGTATAAAATTATTATGTCAAAGTGTATATATGAATTGTATATGATTCGACAAAAAGTTGTTCTTTTTGTAATTTGATTTTTTTTTTGTGAAACTAAATGTATATATAATTGTGTAAGGTTTGTATATTGTTGAACACTTTACCTACTCTCGTAGTAATGATAAACCCAATAATTAAGGTAACTTTTACTGTAACAGTAGATAAATTTTTGTGATCTTAATGCAATTGCTTTTTGCGAAACCCATCAGGAATTCTACGATGCCCTCGATCGACGTTAATATTAAAAAAATTAATTATTTGACTTTTTGTGACTAATATAACTTTTAGGAATTCTATGAGGATGTTTTGTTCAAACCAAAATATTTTTGGATTTTGGAGAAATTATAAATTTCAAGATAGTGAATATAATTTTCTTTCGGTCCATTGTTGACTTGTAGCTAATTAATTATGTCCTCGGTTTAGTATATATTCCCTATATTCATTTTTACTTATCACGTTTCACTTTTCGAGAGTTCAAAAAGTAAGAGTTGTAACCATCGACTTTCCCACAGGAAAAATTAAACTCATTCCCTACAAAATTAATTGCTTGTGTTTGTAAGCATGAAAAATGTGGGAATTGTAACGACTTTCCCACCTCCTTAATCAAAAAGTTATATTGTATACATAGAAAATTATATAAAATATATAGATCATAAATTACTTTTATGTGTATATTAATTTTTGAACTCCCTTGGTGAAGTTTTTGCCTTCGCCACTAAATTCTTGAAATTTATATATGTTGAAAAAGCTAAGCTTTTCAAATTACTACTTCAAAGTATGAACTTTGATTGTTTTCTATTGGAACTTCTTCAAAAAAAGAAGAAGAAGACGTTTCCAGATCTTAAAGGTTGTTGTTGTTCTTGTTTGAAAATTGAAGGGGATCGGGTCTTGGCATGACCAATAAAGTTATTGTCTTGTGATTAGGAGTTCACTAGTTCCTGTCGTGACAAGTAAAGATATTTCAGAGTGTTTAATTTGGATGGTTGTTGTTACCTATTGTACTCTATAGTATTTTTACATTAAATACAATATTTATTTAGATTGTTATTGTTATATTCGATGAAAAGACATCTTACCTTTTATGTAGCAGGGTCGCGTCTTTAACTTATTTTTTCTTACTTTTTAAAATAATTACTCTACCTTGTATTTACTTTTTTTTTTGTAATACTATAAGCCTATTCTTCAAATTGTTGGGTCTGAGAAACGATACAATCTATCAAAATGTTTTATCCATTAATGTAGTTAAATTCAATTTGAAATATTAAGAAACGATATGTAACAACCATCCAACCAAGCTGTAAAAGGTAAATACGGATTTTCATTAAACCTGTTTTTGTTCTCTATTTAATGTAGTTATTCCTGTATTTTGTAAACACAAACATATGTATAGTGAACTACTTAAGATCTTGCTTTGTCCTATCATATTATGATTTCATTTAATATATCAAATGAGTTGTACGGAGAGATATCATTGTCGAAGGAAATTTGCAATATTTCCAATGTGAATTATGTAAGATGTGTTGTATTAGAAGAAATTCTTTGTGCTTATTATACTCACCGAGAAAGGGGGTTGGATACTTTTTAAGTTATGGGCAATGAAAGATTATGGTGTCAAGAAATCTTGAATTGAATTATTTATTATACAAAAAAATCCATCTAGTTTTGGTCATACCAATATAGATTTTTGGGATGGTGAAGTGCTACTCTACTAACAAGAGGATGCTTTAGATACCTGCTATAACCCAAGAATAATCAAAATGCCTTTTGTTGTTATGGGATATGACCTAATATTATGACTGAAAAAAGATTCTTATGGCTCAAATTGTGTTTTAATTACTTTTTTAAAGTTGAGAAACAAAATCAAAATTTGAATACTTGTTAATTTAAATGTCATTTTTAGTGCCTCAAAAGTGTGTAAAAGATTTTACCATCCAAACTTTCACGTATCAATCGACATAAGATATGCAAATTTTTAGGCTTATATCATGGTATGTAATTGAGGGGTGGAGTTGGTATAGCAAGGGGTTCGTCGAAAAATTAAATCACACTATATATATAATGTTAAAATTATTATCATTATCTATATATAGCGGATATTAAACCTCCTTAACTTCTTCTATATATTGTCTTGAAGGGAAAAAAAAGTTCAATTATGAGAAGCACGTAGTATGTATTTTCCCAAATTAAAATCCTAATCAAACATTAATACATATACACATAATGTACAAAGTTTTATTTTATATATATAAAAATGACATAATTAAACAAAATCATAGATAACCTAAAATAATGAAAGAAAATTAACTTAAAACTCACCGGATCAACATTTATACTTTTACTGTGAATTTTGTCGTGGTTTTTTAATCTAGATTCAACATGCGTAGCTGACACTTGCCTCTTTGTCAAATATGACATAATTCAAAAGACCAATGAGGATGCTGCTTTTAAAGCCAAGTTCGACACGCTTTCTACGGGTTTTTTCCCATTAAGTTCCTCCATCAAGGCTACTCGCGAGTGTCCTAATTTAATATTTAAGAGAAATGACATAAACTCACAACTGAAGTTGTTCCGAATTTTTAAAAAGACATCTTAACTTTGCGGGCGTCCTATTACCCCACAAAAGTATTGAATATTTTTATAATAGGACCATATAAAGCCATTTTCTCATCTAGCAAGACGCATATGAGCATCACCTGATATTCAATATCTTTTTTTTTTGTTTTCCATTTCTCAGTTCTCCATGTCTCTTCGATTTCTTGGTCAAGTGATAATGGAGTGGAGATGATTTGCCTTATTTTTTATGATTCTTGGCAAAATTCTTGGAGGAATAGCTGAGTTAAGGTTTTCTTACATTATTTGAAAAAGATCACATTTTAAGAAGAAATTAAACCTTATAACAAAAATATCTTGATTTCTCAAAACTAAATGAAATTAAGAACAAATTAAACCTTGAACAATTTCAAATGAAGTTTCTCGACTGGAAATTAAAAGCGAATAGTTTTTGGGGAGATGATGACTTCAAAGAGAGTTCCAACGACTCTTTTGAGCTTGTTTTGGAGAAGATGATGAATTTAAATTAAGTAAATACTCCATCCATCCAACAATAGTTGTCCACTATACTATTTTGGGATGTCCAACAATACTTGTTCACTTTATGGAATCAATAAATAATTTTACACTTAGTTACTAATTTACCCTTATCATTAATTATAGTCAATTCCCTATTACATTTTTCAAAATATTGTATTTAGTATGTTATATTTAGAGGGTGATATAGTAAAATTACCCTTCTCTTTATAGTTTCTTTAGAAGTATGCAAAGTCAATAATGAACAAGCATTGTTGGACAGAGGGAATAATTAATAAAGAAAAAAAACTGAAATGTGACACCTTTTAATTGGTTTTTAGCAAAAAACAGACTTTCCCGCGCGTGTTGTGCGTGTTCACAAATCAGGTGAGAAAAGGGGTCAAAATGATCCTTTTACAAATATATTCGATACGTTTGTGGGATAATAGGAGGCCCGCAAAGTGATGGTGTTTTTTTTAAAATCCAGGACAATTTCAGTGGTGACTTTACGTTTTTTTCAATATTTAATAATTACTTATCATAGTTACTTGCTCAAAAAGTATTATGATGAAATAAAGGGACGATGGTGGAAGGGAGCACTGCTATAAAACTCTTAAACTTTCATTTCATTGTTTCCAAATATCCTCAACAAATTAAATATTCTTTTAAAATTGGGTAAATTTTGTCGTGATTTTAATCTAGATTCAACATGCGTTGTTGAGACTTGCCTCTTTACCAAATATGGCATAGTTCAAAAGACCAATAAGGATGTTGCTTTCAAAGCCAAGTTCGACAAGCTTGCTACGGCTTTGTCCCTTCAGTCCCTCCATAGTGTGACCTAATTTAATATTTAATAATTACTTATCATAGATACTTGCTCAAAAATTATTATAATGAAATAAAAGGATGATGGTGAAAGGGTGAACCGCTATAAACCCTTAAACCCTCATTTCATTGTTTCTAAATATCCTCAGCAAATTAAGATATCCTTTTAAAAAATGACAGACTGTGAATTTTGTCGTGATTTTAATCCAGATTCAACATGCTTTGTTGAGACTTGCCTCTTTGCCAAATATGGCATAGTTCAAAATATCAACGAGGATATTGCTTTTAAAGTCAAGTTCGATGTTCTTGCTACGACCTTGTCCATTAAGTCACTCCATCTTCATATGGAGCTCATGTGAGTTTAAAGATCAATTTTTTATTTATTCTAGCTTATTTAGTTTGTTCTTTAAAAATCATTCTTTTATGAAAATATGGATATGTTGTTGTTTCCTCAAAATTTAATGGTTTAGTTTTACACTATTTTAACATTTTTATTATTACTAGCTTAATTATTTAGTTTGTTGTTTTAAGTTAAAAAATCATTTTTTTATGCTTCAAAATATGGTGGATATGTTGTTTCCAGTTTTTTTTTTTTTTTAATGAAGTAAAAGGTATCAACCGTATCTTACACAGAGTCTAGCAAACTACTAACAATAAGCATCTGCAAATCGACATGTTTCAGGAATAACAGTAGTGTTTTAAAGTTAAAAGTTGACATTTTTATTCTTACTGGTCTATGCAGTAATTAGTTTTACTCCAATATTTGAGTTAAAAATCATATTTTTATTCTCAGGCAAATAGTTGTCATTGGTGAAATCGTTGTTGTTTCCACTGCTGCCCCCAACACCAATGGGTCATTTTGGAAAACCTTTCGGGCTTTCATTGGGCCAATTATTAAATGTTGTTGTAACTGCATTCAAGGTTTCTCTTAGTTTAGAAAATTAGGAAAATAAAAGCACCAAGCTTTCATTGGGCCCATTATTGAATGTTGTTGTAAATGCATTCAAGGTTGCTTTTAGTTTAGAAAATTAGGAAAAGAAAAGCATGCATCACTACAATAAAGTTGGATAATTTTTGCAATTGCTTTGTTGAATGCTTATGTTGTTTCATACTCTTTTTATTTAGATGTGTTTTATGTTTCTCTAATTAACGTCTCTCAAATATATGTTGTCGATATTTATCGTTTTAATTTGTTCCAAGTGCAATATATCTATATATATTCAGGCAAGCAATTGCCGTTGGTTGGATCGCTGCCGCTCCGCCCAATTCGACCATCCAAACACCAATGGATCGTTTTGTAAAATCGTCCAGGATTTCACTGGGCCATTTATTGAATGTTATTGTAACTGCATTCAAAGTTTCTCTTAGTTTAGAAAATTAAGATAAGGAAAGCATGCATCCCGATAATAAAGTTGGATAATTCTTTGAAATTGTTTTTTTGAATTCTTTTGTTGTTTCATACTCTATCGAATTTGATTGTGTCTTATGTTTCTCTAATTAACGTCTCTTAAATATGTTTTGTCTATATTTATCGTGTTTAATTTTTCCAAGTGTCACATTTGTAAATTTTCAGGCAAGCAATTGTCGTTGGTGAGATCGCTGCCAATGTCTCTCCGTCCAACCAGACCGACCCCAACACCAATGGGTGGTTTTGGAAAACCATCCAAGCTTTCATTGGGCATTTATTATATGTTGTTGAAAATGCATTCAATGTTGCTCTTAGTTTAGAAAATTAGGAAAAGGAAATTATGCATCCCTATAATAAAGTTGGATAATTGTTTGCAATTGTTTTTTTAAATTCTTATGTTGTTACATGCTCTATCGAATTTAGTTATGTTTTATGTTTCTCTAATTAACTTCTCTCAAATATATTTTGTCCATATTTATCGTGTTTAATTTGTTCCAAGTGTCACATCTACATATTTTCAGGCAAGGAGTTGTTGATGGTGAGATCGTTGTCACTGCCGCTCCACTCAATCCGATCACCCCCAACACCAATATGTCGTTTTGAAAAATCGTCCAGGCTTTCAGTGAGCCACTTATTGAATGTTGTTTTAACTACATTCAAAGTTGCTCTTAGCTAGTTTAGAAAATAAGGAAAAGGAAAACATGCATCACTGTAATAAAGTTTGATAATTATTTGCAATTGCTTTTTTGAATGCTTATGTTATTTCATACTCTATCAGATTTGGTTGTGTTTTATGTTTCTCTAATTAATGTCTCTCAAATATATTTTGTCCATATTTATTGTGTTTAATTTGTTCTAAGTGTCGCGTCTATATTTTCAGGCAAGCAGTTCTCATTGGTGAGATCGTTGTCACTAACGCTGGTGCTGCCGATCCTCCCAACCCAAACGACCCCAACACCAATGGTTCGTCTTGGAAAATCATCCAGGCTTTTATTGGACCCATTATCGAATTTTGTTGTAGTTGCATTCAAGGTTGGTCTTAGTATAGAAAATTAGGAATAAGAAAGCATTCAACCCCGTAATAAAGTTGGATAATTATATGCAATTGTTTTTTTGAATGTTTATGTTATTTCATACTCTATTGGATTTGATTGTGTTTTATGTTTCTCTAATTAACGTATCTCAAATATATTTTGTTCATATTTATCATGTTTAAATTATTTCAAGTGCCACATATATATATTTTCAAGAAAACAGTTGTCATTGGTGAGATTGTTGCCGCTGCTACCGGCTCAATCCGACCAACTCTAACACCAATGGGTTATTTTGAAAAACCGTCCAGGCTGTCATTGGGTCATTTATTAGGTGTTGTTGTAACTGCGTTCACGGTTTCTCTTAGTTTATAAAATTAGGAAAAGGAAAGCATGCATCCTTGTAATAAAGTTTGATAATTATTTGTAATTATTCTTTGAATGCTTTTGTTTTTTTATACTCCACAGATTTGGTTGTGTTTTATGTTTCTCTAATTAACATCTCTCAAATATATTTTGTTCATATTATCGTATTTAATTTGTTCCAAGTGCCACATTTATATATTTTCAAGAAAGCAATTATTGTTGGTGAGATCATTGCCGCTCCACCCAACCCAACCGACCCCAACACCAATGGATCGTTTTGGAAAATCGTTCAGGCTTTCATTTAGTCATTTATTGAATGTTGTTGTAACTGCATTCAATGTTGCTCTTAGTTTAGAAAATTAGAAAAAGGAAAGTATGCATCTCTGTAATAAAGTTGGATAGGTATTTACAATTGCTTTTTTGAATGCTTATGTTGTTTCATACTCTATTGAATTTGGTTATGTTTTATGTTTGTCTAATTAACATCTCTCAAATATATTTGTTCCATGTGTCCATATTTATTGTGCTTAATTTGGATCAAGGACCACATTTATATATTGAGAAGAAATAACTTGCATATAGTATAGCTTCAAAGAATCAACGAAATGGCTAAATGTAGGGAATTAGAATGAAACCCTCGTGCATTCATATATGTAAGTGAGTCATTTTCGATTTATAGATGGACTCAGTGGATTTAAAATTCAAATTTAATTATTCATTCTATAGTATTTATTACTCCTCCCTTTCAATTTATTTGGCCTATTTTGACTTGATACGAAGTTTGAGAAAGTAGAGAAGACTTTTAAATCTTGTGGTCAATAAAGTTAAAATTAAAGAGTTGCTAAAAAGAAAAATAATCATTCTTTTTTAAAACGGATTAAAAAAAAGTAGGTCAAACAAATAGATCGAGGAAGTGTATATATATATATATATATATGTTTCACACAAAAAATATTGAATGCTCAAGATTGACTTATTTTTAGTAATTATTAAGACCCACGAGTTAAACTACCTTTTGGCACATACCAAAAAGTTTAATTTATGCTATACGAAATTGTAGTGTAATAGACAAAAGCTACTGCTCTTTTGTTATTGAATTGATTCCAAAGAAAAGTTCTGTTGTAGACTTGCAGTAGGATTTTGTATAGCTGGCACCACCATTTTTGCAAAGGTTGCCCTCTCTATAGATGACAAAAATAAAATAAACTAAGGTGTTATTTTGTAACTCTTTTATATTTTGGTTAACAGTACTGAAGACAATAGAGATGACAGATTTACTTCCATAAACTCTTGAACAAAGAGGGCGACAGAAGCATGAGAAGAATTGAAATGGGGACACCTCCAAAACTTAATTTGAACAATAGACACCCAATTTTTTTTATTTAATTTTTATGGTTATGGATAGAAAAAGTGAAAACGTGGGGTTGGATTGTGGGGTCATAGGCCTTTTCACCATTTTAAGAATTTGGGGATAAAAATACAAGTATATAAAATATTATTTTCATCTCAACACTTCAACATTAAATAAACTCATCCCTCCATAATAAAAATTAAATTACAATTCCAAGAAATATAAAAAATATTTAATAATATTAGGTATAAACATTTTCCGAGGAAACCTCAGAACTTTCTGAGAGAAATCTTTGTCTTCTTCCATAAACGTGCTTTACAAAATCATCAACCTCCATAAAACTGATCATTCTCCAACAAAATTTCATCTCCCATTATTGAAAACATAAAGAAAAGTAAGATCCTATAATTGTTCTTGAAAAACAAAGTGAAGTTTATTTTTTTTTCATCAATCTTGTTTCCTAAAGTTCAGTTGAATCTTTTTCGATCTTCTTCCCAAGTTCAGTTGGATATTTTTGAATCTTCTTCCTCTCAAGTAAGTTTAATCGTGTTTTCAATAACTTTTAGTTTATTTGATTTTTTTTATTGCGTTAGTGTAACGAAGTTTAGATTTTGCTTAAAGTTCTGAAAATCTGACCCGTTTTGGTTCATGCTTTTTATTCGGAATCATTACTAACGTTTTGCTTTGGATAATGCGTAGAAATTTTTGATTTTTTATGTTTATCTGGCCTATCAATTTAAAAGTTTTTACTATATTTTGGTCGACTTTCATTTTATTTTATTTTTTTACCCTCCCTAGGAGCTCCCACCCCTTTTGCTTCCTTGGTACTTGTTTTGCATATTTTTATTAGCATTACTCTGTTTGTGTTAATAGACTAGTGGTCGGTATTCTGATATGAAAATTATGTTTTTGTATATAGTACAGTATGGCTAAAACTAGAGGCGGTATTGTTAAATGATATGTTCCTAAGGCTTCTAAAAATAAGAAAAGAAAGGCTGAAGAAGTTTTCAGATCTTCAAAAAAGAAAAAAATTTATAGTTGAAGAACCTAAAAGTTTTCAGATCTTCAAAAAAGAAAAAAATTATAGTTGAAGAACCTAAGTCTAACTTAGATTCTGATACAATGCCTGAGATTGACAACTATGAGGACAGTTGTGCCCAGGCTAGTGATGATGGTGAATCTAGTAAACAAAAAACTGACAGTGGAGATGAGGAGAGTAATAGAGATACCCGAGATACTAGAGATGAGGATGATGATCCCCTGTCCTTGCTAACTTGTGCAAGGGAAATCTCTGGTAAGTCCTATAATATAACGACATGGATGGATGAGTTAGGATCGTTTCCAGCGGAAATTTTTGTGAGAGCAAGAACTACTCTTTATCGTGATTTTAGAAAACTTTAATTCAAGAAAAAATTATAATGACTTTAAAGGTACTTGTTTTGGACACTTGGGGCATGTTCCAGAATTTTCCAAGTTCAATAGACAGATGGTCCATTATATGTTGCTGCGATGTGTGAAAGGTGATAAAAAATTGCATGAGATGTGGTTCTGTGTGAATGATAAGCCTGCTTGTTTTGACATAAGAGAATTTGCATTGATTACGGGGTTGAATTGCTCAGCATACCCCATGATGCAAAAATGATAAAAGTATTTCAGAAAGGTGAGAAATTTCATTATAAAGCGACCAAGAATAAGAATATCACTGATATAAAGTTGATGAGTTTGATTAAGGATACCAGATTGAATAAGGAGCAGAAGTTTAAGTGTTCTTTAGTTTGGTTCGTCCACTCAATGTTGCTTGCCCACGATCGATCTAAGATTATGGATTCAAACCACATTAAGATGGTGGATGATTTATATTTCTTCAAGAGTTACTCGTGGGGGAAAGAGTGTTTTGATCTAGCAGTGATGTATTTGAAGAACAAAAATAATTCGAAGAAGCAGAGTAAAGTGTACAATGAAAGAGGGAATGCATTGTATGCTCTGTATGGCTTCCCTTGGACATCTATGGTACTTATTTTCAATTATGTACTTGATTTATAATAAACTCTTAGATATTTATATAGTATTTCATATTCTCTGTTTATTTATTTGTTATTTTATTAATATCAGGTTTGGATATATGAGGCTTTTTCTCATCTTAGTAAGTATGCCAAGAAGTCCTTGGATCCTCCTTTGCCCAGGGTTTGCTTAGATGGCACATGACAAAAAGCGATAATATTATCGAAGGTAATCCCTTTTAGTACAAAGGGAGAAGTACAAATTTATAAATTTATTTATTATTATCTAGTGGTATTTGTAAATTAGTGAATGTCTTATACTATTTATGTTTTTTTTTTATAGATTGTGCACCCATACCTGACACTTATTGTCCGTGAGTCAAAACAAAATTACATGGCAATATTAAAGCCATTTACGAACGAAGTGAAGGACACAATCACTGATGCCTTAAAGGCCAATTTGAAAGGTGTCATTGTCCTCACTTCAGCAGTAGAGAACGAGGAGGATGACATATTGGGTGAGAATAATTCCAGCCAATCTTGTGAGAATTCTGTTTCGAGTGGACAGAAAAATAAAGATGATAATTTGTGTGAGCGTGTTGCATCCCTTGAACAATCAATGATGGAAGTTGTTGCTTTTATATGAGATGAGAAATTGAGGAGAGCTCAAAAGAACAAGAAATATAAAGCTAGACTAATTTATATACTATTTGTGTAAAATAATTTATTTGTAAGAATACTAAGCCACTGATCTTGCAGCTGTTGATGAAGATTATGCAACACCAATAATCGATAAAGATGATGTTGCAGTTGATGTTGATGAAATATTTCCATTAGCAATAGTCGATGAAGATCTTGTTGCAGTTAATGAGTACTTTGCATAAGAAGTTAATGAACAAGAGGAGGAGAAAATGGCAGAAAAAGAAGAAGAAAAAGAAGAGGAGAAAGTGAAAGAGAATGAAGAAGAAAAAGAAGAGAAGCTAAAAGAGAAGAAACAAAAAGAAAATGAAGAGGAGAGGATCGAAAAGAAGGAAGACGAAGAAAAAGAATAGGAAAAGCTGAAAGAGAAGGTAGTGATGAAAATTCAGTGGACGTGATGGGTATTGTTATGGAGCTCAATGGTGAGCTAAATGGTGATGAGTAATGTATTTGTGATATTGATTTTTTAAGACAATTAATTTTTGAAGTGGATTTTAAGACAATTAATTTTAGAAATGGTTGGTTTTTGGTGGTTGATGATTAAGACAGTTGATTTTTAAGATAATTAGTTTTTGATGGTTGAATATTAAGACATTAATTGGTTTTTGAGATAGTTGGTTTTTGAAGTGCCTTTTAAGACAATTGGTTGTTGAAGTAGTTGGTTTTTGAAGTGTCTTTTAAGACAATTGGTTGTTGAAGTAGTTGGTTTTTGAAGTGATATTTAAGACAGTTGGATCATGTAAATGTTATTTTTGTTTTGATAAATATTGTTACTATCGACTTTAAATTGTATATATAATGCACTGTCTTACCAATTCCAAAAAGACTTCATTTTATTAATAGATTGTACTACTACATGAGTAAAAGATATAAGATTGTACTACTGCATCCTTGTTACATATTTCCAAACAACCACTAACAACAAACCATACAATATTATTTTTAGACCTTTCTCTTTTTCTTCAGTCAATATCAACCTTTGTTTTAGTTGATCCCTATCTATTTCGGTGTCTTTTAGCAATCCTTTAAAGTGATCCCTCTGCTCTTCGGGCTCTTTGAATAAAGTCAATAGAAAATCCCTATTTTCTTCGGAGTTTCGAAGCCTTTCTAATATTTGAAATTTGGTAAAGCCTTAAAAATTTGATGTCTCGAGTCCCCGACTCAATTTTGATGGGCTGCTCGTTGATGAATCATTTTCAAGCCACTTTTTTTTTAAAAAGAGCATGCACCAATTGCACAATTAAAGAATTGTCGACCTGGGTTCGTATCGGTGTGTGACGTCCTCAACATAGCTAAATTACCACAACGACAAACGCAAGACTTTTTTGCATTGGATGTTTGAGATGCTTGAGACATAATTAAAAGAGATGTTTAAGTATTTTAAAATGGAATAAGATGGAAGAGTTCATGAATCCTTCTTTTTATACACTAAAAAAACAAATGTTTCCGTTGAAAAGTAGCAATTTGTACTTTGTTACCGTTGTAAAACTTAAATAATTGAGTATCAATACTTTTTCATGTGCTTGGTTTAGATTGTACCAATGACATCTACACTTCAACACTAATAAGGTATATACGGGTGGATATCTTGATCCAAATATGATATATACTGTACATACTAGAATATGACGCTTAAATATTGACCGTAGCTAGTATAATTTAAAAGAGAGAATGATTAACTAATAATAAACTATATTATTGAAATTTATTCAATTAAATAAGTTTAAACAAGTCATGTAAGGGTCCACATACATTGGGGGTGGAGATAAATGATGTATAAGAAAGAGTTGTAGTTATACAATCAGCATCTTCAAACTAATGTGTGAAGAAAGCACAAGTATGAATGAGGATTAGTTATGTGTGGTTATACAATCAATATCTTTACAACATAAGGATGTGATCATGTACGAGTCTACATAAATTGGGGTGGCTATCAATAATGTGTGGTTGAACAAGTGACATCCTCACAACATACTTATGTTTTCTCAAATATTGTTCTAAGGATATTGATTCTATAACCACAACTCTTCCTCGTATATCACTAATCACCACAACCAATTTATGTGGACTCTTACATAATCATATGACTTGTTTAAACTTATTTAATTGGATAAATTTCAAAAATATAATTTATTATTAATTATTTATTATCTTTTTTAAATTCTACTAGTTTTGGTCTATATATAAGTGTCACATTCTAGTAGGTGCAGTATCGACAATGTTTTAACATAGATATAAACCCGAACATACCTTACTAATGTCAGAGTGTAAATCTCATTGGTCATACATACACCACACACATAGAGATGTATCAATTGTATAAATGGTTTATATATTTTTATAACCAGTAAATATTTAGATATACAAATTTTACAATGGTAACAAAAGTTCAAATTCCACTTTTTCAATGGTAACATCTGATTTTTCGACAATTCTTTAAGGGTTCATTTGGTAGAGTGTATATGCAAATAATGTTTGTATTACTTATAGTTGGATTAGTTATACTTAGATTAATTCTTAAGCATAGCATTATTTGATTTGGTGCATTAAAAATAGCATGCATGATACCCTTCACAATTTTAGTACAAAAAATTTGATACATGCATGAATACCATGAATTTTCATATTTTAATATTTTTCATATATTAATAATACACAACTTAATATATAATGAGTGCACTCGATAATAAACATTAATAGACAATGTACAAAATGTATGTCATCTTTTGATTGATCTATATTAGATCATGAGTAATTACGATAATAGCTAACATTAAATTGACCAAAATGCTGGCAGCCAACAAAAACTGTAGCAAAAAAAAATTCAATCAACAAATTCAACCAAGTTTAATTAAGATTTGTTATTGTTCACACATATGGTTCTCTTATGTCCAGTTCTCTTGCAAATTGAACATTTGTTCCTTCTCTTGCTTTTGAAATTCTAACCGACGCCTTTGACACGTTTTCTTCTTTTTCTTCCAAGCTTGGTATCAACAAGAGATGGAAGAATCTTCACATTAAACAATTCTTCTGGCACACACCATTCAGATTCGAGAGGGACAACATTAATAGGATCTAAGTATGCAAGGAGGTATGATTCAACTTTATACAAAGGTGAAGAGTACTTATAAATGCTCATACTATACTCATTGCCATGCGTCGATCGCAAATCGGCCATCGTGTGAGCACAAGGTATCTTGATCAAGTCATATTCCCTACAAGAACATGACTTTTTCAGTAGGTCCACATAGGCAGTAACACCTACACAAAACATGGTAAATTGATTGTCGTTCCTGGTTACGTTCTCCACATATAAAGAGTCGCCATCGATCATTTTTTTTCTTGCAATTTTTTTGATAGAAGACACCATTTGATTACCCATTGATTTGAGGATATATGCATGCCTCTCCCTGAACAATTCTCCAAACCTCTTAGCAATCGAATTAAATATTGATGCCACGGGATACTCTCTTTCGTCTATCAACATAACATTGAGTGACTTGACGATATTTGTGGTCATCACATCATATCTATTGCCAGGAAAATGTGCCCTGCTCCACTTCTCAAAACCAATATCATACTCAAGGACGACAGCTGTCGCGGGACATTTGTTCTTGAATTCTACAAAATGATTGTCAAACTCCTCCAAAGAATAAGCCTTTGCCGTATTGTAGTAAAGATAAAGGTAATCTCCACAATGATGATTTATGCGGAGATTTTCACCGAGGTGCCTCATACAATATTTATGGTGAGCATGATTGTAAACGTTCACAATATCGTTGGCAATGCTCTTGTGTTTATCGGAGATAAAGCATACATATGGTTCATCGACCACAATCTTCTTCAATTTCTCAAAGAAGAATGTCCAAGATACATCATTCTTTTTGTCCACGACACAAAAAGCAATTGTATCAACATGATTCTCCATATCTTGTGCAACAACGCTCAACAACACACCCTCATATTTACAATGTAAATGAGTGCCATCAACTGCAATTACCTTTCTCATGTGGAAAAATCCTTTAATGCAAGCACCGAAGACCAAGAAATAATACATGAATCTATGACTATCCTTGTTTACCATGATACTATAGCTAGAACCAACATTAAGAGTCTCGATAATGTAGGAAAAAGCCGGTAAGCATGAATATACGTTCTCCGCTATCCCTCAGACTATTTCCTTGGCAATCACACATCTTTTCCAACATTTCCAATAACTTGGACTATAACGAAAAGAATTAAAGATAGCCATTTGAATCTCTCTAACATTTGGACCCTTGCCATCACGATACATATTTACACAAAGTGTAGCAATAACTTTGATTGAGATTTTTCTATGGCTATTGTTGGCATGTTCAACTCCACAACTATGCTTGCCAATGTACTTGTAGATACAAAATCTATCTGAACACTCATATTTCCTTGCCCGTAACATCCATGCACAGTTGTGAGATACACATTTCACCTTTAAATATTTAGTACAACTCCTCAAAGTAGCAAAATCAAAAGACTTCTTTGCCGCCGCTTCGGCTAATAGTAATTGCAACTCATTCTTATTACTGAAAGTTTGGTTTATGCATAAATTAGTTTCATCGGAGAAGGAATGGTTGGATTGCGATCCCAATTTCTGTTCTCCCTGCATTTCTTCACAACATTCGATTTTGGGATCTTCCGCATCTACTGGCTGATTTTCCACATTAGTTGGATCATCATGTATATTCATTGAATGATCACTCAAGCTCTCATTTGAATTATCACCCAAGCTCTCATTTGAATGATCACCCAATCTTTCATTTCCAATCAAATCATTGTCACTGTTAAATGAATTAATTGGTTCAATTGGAGGTCTAGCATTGACGTTTATCCTCAATGTAGGCCTAGAGCCATCAATACTAACATCTAACATGTACAAGCTCACGTGCCTATCATTTTTTATGAATGTGGGATGTATTTTTCCCCTCTCATTCATTTGATAGCAAATCACCAAGTCATTTGGCTCGCAAGTTAATTCACCGGTCTCAATTACACTTGCAATTATATCGTCATATGAACCATTGTGATGCAACGCAATGGGCACTGTCGTCTTACTAAAAGATTTCCAATTCCAGCTTTTGGGAGTCTCCTCTCATACTCCCATATAATCTCCACCAGCAACAACAAATTCAGCTACTGCCATTATAGACTATAAATATAGATACTAGATTACAGTATCGGTCTTTAACGATCGATGAGGTACGACATCCGTACAAAAACGCGACTGGATGAGATCGAGGTTCAAAATTTAGCTCATGCAATGGCGAAACGTTTTTTAATGCTTTTAAACTAAAGAAATGTATCTACTAATGAGTTATCAAGTGATTCCATCTCAAATTTCTAAAATGGCGGGAAACTAGTTTTGAAGCTTGGTTTTTGAAAGAAAATGGAGTAAACATGAAAATTGAGTGGGAGATGATGATGATTTTACCTTGGAAATGGATATTATGACTGGAAAACTCGCCGGAATCGACAATCTCGACAGTAGCAAAAATGAGTTGCTCCTGTTTACCGTTTGACTTTTTTCTTTTTTCTAATATAATTTTTAACAATTGCAAATAGATATATATTATTCCATGTTTGTTGGAAAAGAAGGGGGGGACCAAAGTGGAGATATGAAAACTTAGAGAGGTCTTTTGTATATCCCAAGTAGGGCACATGGGTGATGTCATAATTAGTGGGTATACCACTAATTTTTCTAGACTTGTGACTTAATGTCACATTAAGTCTTTAGAGTGGCTATTTTGCCAACTCTCCCCAGAAGCATTGTGTTAGGGACTTAGAGCACTCGGAGAGGCGTTGTGACTATGACTATTAATGTAGACATATTAAGGTTGAGGAGGTTAAAGGTGCTATTCGTAGGGGTAGAGTGATGAGATTTCGGTGGATTTTTAGAAATGTACAGGCAGGGCAGGAATGGAATGGCTGACTAGGTTATTTAATGTCATTTTCAGGACGACAAAGCTGCTTGGAGCTAAGAGATGGAGCACGATGATTCCATTGTACAAGAACAAGGGTGAAATCCAGAATACCAACAACTATAGGGGTATCAAGTTGTTGAGTCACACCACGAAGGTTTGGGAGAGGGTTGTGGAGTTTAGGTTCAGAAGAATTGTGACTATTTCTGAGAATCAGTTCAGATTCATGCCAGGACGATCGACTATAGAGGCTAATCATCTCGTGACGAGATTGGTGGAGCAGTATAGGAAGAGAGAAGGATTTGCACATGGTGTTTATCGATCTAGCTAGAAAAGTCTAACTTACAACAAAGTTCCGAAGAAGGTGCTTGGCGGTTAGGAGTGTACCCGTGGCGTACACTAGGTTAGGTTGATCAAGGACATATGATGGCGCAAAAACTCGCGTTAGGATGGAGGGGGGAGATTTTGAGCAATATGCATGCTTCACCCCTGCATATTAATACTGTATTATGCATTATGAATTTTAATGATAAAAACATGTACATAAGTGATTATTTTATTTTTCACATAGACATACATGCATGCATAATCAATTTTAAAGAAAAGACACATACGTAACTGATTCATTTTTTAAAAATATACACTATATGGACTAGGTAGATCTAAAAATTAAAATTTACATCAATTTTAAGTGAATACACTTTCTCCAACAACAATTTATAAAATACAAGAGAAAATATAATTTGTATTTAAAACCACTATTATATAATTACTCTAATTTTATTTAACCATCAACTAAACTCCATAAATTAAAACCCTTTCATGTAACCCTAATAATAGAGAATAGCGTAAAATGGCTAAACCTTTCAAATCACTATTCAACTTTGACTGCTTTTTTGTATCACAAAAAGAAGAAGAAGAAGATGTGTTTCCAGGTTGTTGTATTTTCTTCTTCTTTTTTTTTTGTTCAAATTACACCATCCACTTGTGAGATTACACGTTGTTGACTATATGTGGCTAAAACTCAAATTTCTAATTCAGGGAAGCTGTCAAAGAATATAATAGCAGGGGTGAAGAGTATAAATGTTGATCCGGTGAGTTTTAAGTTAATTTTTAGGCCATCTATGACTATATACACAAACATAAATAATGAACTAATTGCTTTGTCCTATCTAGGCCAAGGAAATCCACTTCCTCGAGGAAATAATTGTGGATATCCTCATCAGATTACATGTTCCCTCTCTTCTTCAATTCAAGTGTGCTTCAAAATTTTGGAAAACATTAATCTCAGATCAATACTTTAAGGCGAAGCATTACAATTATGCCAAGAATAATAAAAGAAAAATTATTACCGGATTGATCCCTGGAAATGGGACTCATATTTCATATTATTGTTCTTCTTTATCATCGTCTCAACCATTACAAAATCTTTGTTGTCCTTCAAACCATAAACCATGCGATTACATGATATTATGTTGTTGCGATGGCTTGGCTCTTCTTTGGTGTCCACGTGGAGACCATTTACTGTGGAACCCATCCACCAATGAATCAGTACAACTTCCTAATCATGAAACTACATCCCTATTCGGTTGCATTTATGGATTGGGATATGACTCGATTAGTGATGACTATAAGATTCTTAGGGTTGAGCACATGAGTAATGGTCCCAAACGACCCACCAAGATCCTTACACTAGAGAGTGGTTCTTGGAGAAAAATTGGTAACCATCCTGGTGGCATTCACAATAATATTATACCATGTAAAACCTCTTTGTCATTTGTTCGTGGTGCATTTCATTGGCTCAATAAGGATAGTTTACCTAAGTATATTATGATTTCATTTAATATATCAAATGAGTTGTATGGAGAGATATCGTTGCCGGAGGAAATTTACAATATTTCCAATGTGAATTTTGTAAGATGTTTTGTATTAGAAGGAATGCTTTGTGCTTATTGTAATGGCCCAGAGGAGGGAATGGACACTTTTAAGTTATGGGTAATGAAAGACTATGGTGTCAAGGAATCTTTTTTTTGTCATACCAGTATACATGATTGCGAATGGTGAAGTGTTACTCTACTACCAAGAGGATGGTTTTTATGGTGACTTTAGGACATCCAAAGGACCGTATGAATGGTTGCCTTCAAATAGTACCTTACTACAAGGATTTGTTTATCCGGAAAGTTTGATCTCTTCAAAATTACTTATATTAAGTAAGTATTAGCTTATGTTTGATCAAGTCAAACTTTTTTTTTCTTTTTTGCATGTCATACTACAACCTTTATTCTTATTAGGTTTATTAACAATCGAGTTGTGGTTTCAAAACCTGTTTGCCAATGTTGTTGGTTTTACTTATTTCAAAATGTGTTTGCCAATTTTAATCTTATTTCGTCCTATTTTAATTAACTTAATTAAATCAAACTAGATATTCCAATGGTTTCATGCATTAATATCTCTATTACTTTTAAATTAAAGGAAAATGACGATTAACAAGAATGAAAATTGGATTAACTTATGCCAGAATATTGCCATACATGCATGTGTCTGTCTAATTAAGGCCTAATTATAAAATGTACAATGTCACACCCAATAAAACCGATGCTGTGCTTTCAGTACTATTACTGCTGCTCATCACAATTTTCACGTCAAGCAATTTCAGTGCACGATCCAACTGTCTGACAGTGGGCCCCACCTAGAGTATATTCTTTTGTTTGTTTGTTTATAGTTTTAGATTAATTTTGCATTGTATAATGAATAGTAGAGTATTTAAAATACCAAATGTAAAATAGGCACAAATTAGAATATGGCAAAGCTCTTTAGCGAACAATACTATCCAGGTAAAAGAATGTTGACGGTAAAAGACAACGCCAAAAGGGCATGCGATATGATTATTTCAAGGGGTTCTTTTACCTATTAACATATTAATTTTCAAATCATTCTTACTCTAAATATTCACTACCAAAGCAAATATAGGAGACTGACAAACAAATCACATCACCCCTTTGTTCTCTTAAGGGCTATCATAATAACGACATACAGAGCAATGAAAATAAAATTTCGGCTCAGTTTGTTCATGTTTCAATTTTAACTGTAAACATATGTAAGATACAAACAAATTGGGACAATACTCACAAAGACTTTTCAATTATGTACTTCCTATTATGTATATTGTTTAGGCATATAGTCGAACAATGACAACAACATATATCTAGTGTAATCACATAAGTGAGTGATGTAATTATGTTTGGTTAGGATTTTAATTTGGGAAAATACATATGTATGTGCTTCTCGTAATTAAACTTTTTCCCCTATTCAAGATACTATTAAGGAGGTTCAATATCCGCTATATATACTATGATATAATTGCATATCTTATGTCGATTGATACGTGAAAGTCTGGTAAAATCTTTTACACACTTTCGAGGCACTAAAAATGACATTTATATTGACAAGTATTCAAATTTTGATTTTGTTTCTCAACTTTATATTAAAACACATTTTGAGCTATAAGACTCTTTTTCCACTAATAATATTAGGTCATATCCCATAACAACAAGGCAATTTGATCAAAATTCAAGTAATTAACTTCACCTCCCTAATTAAACTGATTTTACGGATAGTTTATGTTGAATGGTTAACAAAAACATTGGAATATCTAGTCAAGTTTAATTCCGTTAATTAAAATAGGACGAAATAAGATTAATATTGGCAAACACATTTACTGGATTGTTAACCATATCATATCACAGAACAAAAAAAAGTTAAAAAGTTGAATTACGATTTTACCCCTACTATAAATTAGAAGAATGTTAGATAAACGTTAGATTACCATTTTACCCCTACATTAAATTAAAATGTTATAAGCTATTAATAAATTAAATATTAAATAATAATTTTATTATATTATTATACTAATGTTAATCGGTATATACCTCCTTGTTTGTTTTATCCATTTTTGACTTTTGATTTTCTTCCTAATCTAAATTACTCTCCCATTACCTTTATTGGTATAATAATTATATTAAAGAAGGTGAATGAAGAGTTGCACGGTATTAATTATGAGAGAAATGTTCACTTATTGCTCCTACCTAGCTGATTAGTTATGTAATTTTAGTCTTTCGGTATTTCAAGCCTAGACAAAAGCTTGACGTTGGTGTGTTACGTTTGACCATAAAATTTTCGGTCGCTTGGTATATATAATGATTCTACTAGTAGATAATTATTATTTTAACGAAGAAATTTTCAATCAATTTCTTTAAAAAACTAAACTCTCCCCTTCAAAGTCGGAGATATTCACGTTTGAGACGAAGCCACGATTAACAAGGTGGAGAAGAAGATGTGGAATATCGTGATGGAGAATAAATTAATTTATACATTGATAAATTTTAACTTTTAATCTATTTAATTTTGGCACTGTAAAATTATTTTTGCCACGTGATATTTTTTTTTTTTTTGGAAAAGAGCGTGTACGTAATACAAACACTGTCCATATAATATTAACCACAGGGATATTTATCAATTTTTAAGGGTGTTTTTAATACTTATCTCAATTCATTATTTTCTGTTTTATATAATTATGTAAAAATAACTCGTACTTATACTCCCAACATCTAAATTTATGTGGTATTTTGAGATTCAAACAAATCTATCTTTGATCATAATTTTATGCTCTCTCCGCTCCTATTTATATGTTACTATTTTAGATTTCACGTGCATTAAAAAATTAAATAAGTTTACTATTCTACTCTTATTTAATGTTTTTTTGAAGTCAAGTTTTCAATCAATGAACACTGATTAATTTATTTAGTTTTCAATCAATGAACACTGATTAATTTATTTAGTTTTCAAGGCTATAATAACTCACAAGGGTAAAATAGGAAGAATGATGTCATTTATGTATTGATTTTGTGTAATGACAAATATTAAAAACCATTTATCAAAAACTTTTTTTTGGTAGAATTATCAAATCAAATATGATTCATTTGATTATTTCATCACATCATCAATATTCATAGATTAGCTAATACCTTAACCCAAATATAAAATAAAATTAATCACAAATTTTATTTTTAAAATATTATCTTTATCAATGTACCAAACTAAGAACAAAATCATTTTTCCGACTTATGATTAAAAACATCCTTTAAAAGGATAATAATAATAATAATTTTTAACAAGCTAACCAATATTATTTTTTTTTCAAAAAAAAAAAAAAAGGCACACCAAATACGCACATATATAATTTAGTCCACTAAGAAAAAACATTAGAAATGGATCATTAAATTAAACAAAAAAAAAAAGAATTTAAAATTCAATAAAACCCCAACAAATTTTTTTCCTTTTGAGCTAAATAATTTAAAACCTAAAAAAAAGCCTCAAATATATGGAAAAGAGAAGTTTTGCTTCTGTATGAAGTGGCCACACCAAAAGATACAAAGTCACTAGTCTTGTGAAAAAAAAAGGTTTAGTTAATGTATGTTTTCACTCTAATTAATTCTACTTACCAAGCAACATTAATGTGATAGTAATATTTACTCATTAACAGATAAGGATGACTAAACAAGGAATATGAATGGGACCGGGAGTGAAAAAAACTATTGTGGTAAAATAAAGGTGCACCCCTATATAAGGAATGAAAACCCCCCCTAGCTCATACCTTGTTTCCAAAAACGCAGAAAAACCATTTCTCATCTAAAATGACCAAGTGTGACATTTGCCGTGTTTATAACCCAAATTCAGAATGTCTGGGCGAGAGTTGCCTCTTTGTCAACTATGGGATTGCTCTTAAGGTGAAAAACGATGCTGTTTTCAGGGCAAAGTTTGAGAAACTTAATGACATCCTTTCCATTCAATCAATCGAGCTTTTAGTGGAGATCATGTGAGTTTTTGCTCTCTTTATTCTTTACTGTTAGCTCAAATGTTAGTTTTATCTAGTTAAAAAAATCATCTTTACTATTTACAGGCAGACAGTTGCTCTTGCTACTGTTTCCGCCGCCGCTGCTTCTGGTTCGGGTTCCGCCTCCGCTGCTTCTGGTTCGGGTTTTGTCGCTGCTTGTTCGGGTTCGAGGACCAACATTGCCTCTGCTACGAGGACCAACAGTTCGACTGGTCTCAAAAAGGTGTGGAAAAACACCAAAAAAAATTTCAAAAAAAAGAGCGACTAGCTAGCTTAGTAACAGAATTAATTGGTGGATGTTTCTTGTTTTTGTTGGATTAACACGGCTGTAATGGTTTAATTCCTGATGGTGTGAGTCTAATCTTTCAGTTATGTAGTAAGTAGTAACTAGAGAAAGAGATCAATTGGTGGATGTTTCTTGTTTTTGTTGGATTAACACTGCTGTAATGGGTTTTTTTGGATTAATTAGCACGGCTGTAATGGTTTAAGTATTTCATTAATATCTCTTAACCTTTTTAATTATTTCATTCCAGAATGATGGATTATTAATTAGTGCCATACATGCACATGTCTGTCTATCTAGAGAATTAAGGCATAATATCTTTTTGCTTATCACAATTTTCAGGTCAGTGTACTATTTATATTAGTGCAGGATACTTTGTAGGAAAATCATGAGAAAATGCCCTCAAAGTTATGTACCTTTTTTATACTCCTAACTAATTAGTTATGTAATTTTAGTCTTTCAAGTCTAGACAAAAGCTCGACGTTGGTGTGTTTGGCCATAAAATCTTCGGTCACTTGGCATATATATATAATGTCGACACATTATTATTTAACAAAGAATTTTTCAAAAAAAACACTGAACTCTCCCCTTCAAAGCCAGAGATATTCACGTTTGAGACGAAACCACGACTAAAAGGTTTTTAATTTATACATTTGATAAATTTTAACTTTTAATCTATTTAATTTAATTTGCCACTGTAAAATTATTATTTTAGCGTGTACGTAATACAAACACTGGCCATATGATATGGTATTAGTCATAGCTGGAGGATCCAACTGTCTGCAGTGGGGCCCACGTAAGAATATATTCTTTTGTTTGTTTGTTTGTTTGTAGTTTTAGATTAAATTTGCTTAATTGATTCCCAATTTTTGTCTTTTTGTAGTTTAACATTTGCCAATTTCTAATAAGATTTAAATTAAATTCATGATATGTGTTCATTTATTAATTAATAAGCTACTTAAAATGAAATGATTGGCCAATAGACCACACTTTATCCTTATTATTATCCTACTAAAAGTTGGTGCGGAGCTTGAATATAATTTTCCGATTGAAGATCCATGCATGGGTATCTCCTCATGGTCTATTTTTAATTTATTTCTTATTATAACTACGATCCAATTTTCATTTAGAACCATATTTCACTTAAGAATACTCATGGTACGTAGTTATCATAGATATCCTAAACAGATTCAATTTTGGTTTTTTGGTTCACTAAAATATCAAGACCTTAAAATCGAGAACTGAATTGAATATCAAAGTTTTTTTAAAAAAATAGAACCGAAATCAAGCATAAGCTAATATTAAAATAATTTTGGAGAGAGAAAACTTTTCAAAACATAACCGAAATCAAACTTATGCTACTCTTGCCAAACACTTATTTTCTCCTAAAAGCATATTCAAAAATGTTGTATTACTTGGAGCATAAAATTTCTACAACATGGTATAATATAGAAGGGAGGGTTCAATCACTTCTTTCTTAAGAAGTATAGAAATGGCTCGGGTCGCCTCTCTGAGAATATGAAATAAGCAAAACCAACAACATTGGCAAACCATAATAAACTAATAAAATAAGAGGTTAATGTACCATCATGTCAAAAAATAAAAGACTTACTATCAAACATAAGCTAATACTAAAAAAATAATTTTGGAGAGATCAAACTTTCCGTATAAACACATCCTTGTAGTAAGGTACTATTTGAAGGCAATGGTTCATATGGTCCTTCGGATGTCCTAAAGTCGCAATAAAAAACATCCTCTTGGTAGAGGAGTAGCACTTCACCATCCGCAAACATATATATTGGTGTGACCAAAAATATATGGGTCTTTAATTTCGTATAGTAAATAATTTAGTCCAAGATTCCTTGACACCATAGTCGTTCATTACCCATAACTTAAAAGTGTTCAACCCCGCCTCTCGGCCTTTACAAATAAGCACAAAGCATTCCTTCTAATACAACACATCTTACATAATTCACATTGGAAATATTGTAAATTTCCTCCGGCAACGATATCTCTCCATACAACTCATTTGATATATCAAATGAAATTATAATATTATACTTAGGTAAATTATCCTTACCGAGCCAATGAAATGTACCACGAACAAATTTTGGTTTTTTGATTCACTAAAATATCATATAGTTTTCTATATGTATAATATAAGTTTTCGATTAAAGATATTCAACTTAAATTTTCTTAGGAGGGAGTTTTTCTCGTGGGAAAGTTGTTACGATTCCCACGTTTTTAAGTTATGCTTCTTTGGCAACCAAACGTACCTAACCAATTAATTTTGTAGGGCTTATTTTAGAGGGAATTAGTATAATTTTTTGTGTGGGAAAGCCGATCGTTACAATTCTTATATTTTTCAGTCTCGAGAAATGAAACCTGACAAGTAAATTTATGTACCATCAAATCATGTAACACTTGAAATCAAAACAATTATTAATTCAAAAAATAAGGTTCGTCTTCAAAATATTAATGGTTCCATTAATATTTTGAGAACAAACTGAAACACACCCTATTAAGTTTCAAAATCTCACTAGTACTAATTATCAGGGTCATCTTAACCACTAGGCCAGTAAAACTATCGCTTGGGGACCCATATTTTTGGAGGCCCCCAATTTTAAAAAAAAGACTTATACATATTACTTAAAATTATATGTATTTTTAAATTTTAAAAAAAACATGTAAGAAGTAATGAAAAAGAACAAAATAGCTATTAGTTTTCCCCACTTTTCTAAGGGAATGAAACATTTTTTGAAAATAATTTCCCTAAATGGGAAATGTGTTTCCAGAACTAGTATATATATACACACATACTCCCACTGTTCCTAATTACTTGTCCATTTTTCCTTTTTTAGCTGTCCATTTTGACGACTCAAGAAAGGACAATTAGTTTTTACCTATTATACCCTCAATTAATTATTTTGAAAAAAAGATAAAACTTCTTGAAAATCTTAAGTCTTTAATTCATCCACTTTATAATTAATAAGAGTAAAATGGTAAACTCACTATGTCATTAATTATTTTCTTAATAGGTTTCTCAATTTAAAAGTGGACAAGTAATTAGGGAAAAAAAGAATATATAAAAGTCATTGATTTTCTTCTAATTTATAGTAGGGGTAAAATTGACATATTAAATTTACCATTTTACCCACTGTACTTAGGGACCGAGGGAGTATATAAAAGTCATTAATTCACCGACTAAAAAGACTCTTCTTTAGTTCTCTTAATAACATAATCTTCAATTATAATATTTACAAAATATTTTTTGTTTTTTTACATCATATATTAGTTCATGGAATGTCCTGATGGTGGGGGTCTAATCTTTCAGTTATGTACACTTTTATACTCCTACCTAATTAGTTATGTAATTTTAGTCTTTCGGCATTTCAAGCCTAGACAAAAGCTTGATGTAGGTGTGTTTGACCATAAAATCTCCAGTCATTTGGCATATATAATGATTTTATTAGTTGACAGTCGATACATTATTATTTTAATAAAGAAATTTTAAATTGATTTCTTTAAAATACTAAACTCTCCCCTTTAAAGCCGGAGATATTCATGTTTGAGACTAAACCACGACTAAAAGAGTGGAGAAGAAGATGTAAAATATCGTGATGGAGAATAAATTAATTTGTATATTAATAAATTTTAACTTTTAATCTATTTAATTTTGCCACTGTAAAATTATTTTTTCCACGTGATTTTTTTTTTTTTTTGAAAAAGTGCGTGTACGTAATACAAACACTGGCAATATGTATTAGTCGAATTATTAAATAGTAATTTAGTAATCACTCAAAATAATACTCACATAACGATCATGTTAATGAAAACTATTTAGTGCAACTTATTAATCACTCAATAAATAATCATAGCTGGAGGATCCAACTGTCTGACAGTGGGCCCCACGTAAGAATATATTCTTCTGTTTGTTTGTTTATAGTTTTAGATTAAATTTGGTTAATTGATTCCCATTTTTTGTCTTTTTGTGGTTTAACATTTCCCAATTTCTATCCACAATCCACATTCACCTGAAATTAATTAAAAAAAAAGAAAAAACATAAAATTTGTTTTCCCCTCAAAGTTAGACGTGATTTGGATGTAGATACCTAAACTTTATGGGTCTTATTAACCCTACTTAACTATTTCAAACTGATATTATTCCATTTTGTTTAAAATTGTTTTACCCATATTAATTATAAACTGAATGAATTAAAAACTTATGATTTTCAAATAATTTTATCTTTTTCAATATAATTAATGGAGGGTATAATAGGTAAATAAAAATTGTTGTTTCTTGATTTGTCAAAATGAATAAAAAATTAGGAACGACTAAAAAAAAAGTGGATAAGTAACTAGAAAAAGAGTGATTATATAAAAGTCATTAATTCACTGACTAAAAAGACTCTCCTTTAGTTCTCTAAATAACATAATCTTCAATTATAATATTTATAAAATATTTTTTGTTATTTTACATCATATATTAGTTCATGGAATGTCCTGATGGTGTGAGTGTAATCTTTCAGTTATGTACCTTTTTTATACTCCTACCTAATTACTCCCTCTTCTGCTCCTAATTACTTGTCCATTTTTAAATTGACACATCTATTAAGAAAATAATAATTGACATAGTGAGTTTACCATTTTACCCCTATTAATTATGAAGTTGATGAATTAAAAACTTGAGATTTTCAAGAAGTTTCATCTTTTCCAAAATAATTAATTGAGGGTATAATCAGTAAAAAAAAATTGTTCTTTCTTGATTCATCAAAATGGACAAGTAATTAGGGACAACTAAAAAGGGAAAAATGGACAAGTAATTAGGGACAGATGGAGTAGTCAAAACCAATTCACCAAACTAGTATATTTTCTGAAATTTTACGAAAATAGTATAAACGTGGTTCACAGTAACATTTTAGACTTTGTTTTATTCAAAAAACTTAACGGGAAAAAGGACCCAAGGGTAAGGCGTTTGATACTAATACGTTACTGGGAATAACGTTTTAAACATAATACATTACAGAGAATAACGTTTTAAACATAATACGTTACTGACAATAACATTTTAGCCCGCGTGTAATACAACCCATTCTTTCCTATCATTCGAACACAACCCATTAATTAAACAAAACCTCATTTAATTTTATCAAATTGAACAAAAATTCATGGAGACGATTCACATCAGCCACCTGCAATCATGGCCGGAAAGAAAAAACGTTTCACCTCTCACCTCTTTATTCCTAACACTTGCAATTGTTGCCGGAAAGAAAAAACCCTCACCCTCACCTCTCACCTCTTTATTCCTAACCCATCGACATACTAGCTATACTAGATTTGAAATTCTTTTGTTCAGCGGTTAAAGATTCGGCACACTACAAGATTTACGTAGAGATGAAACTTTCAAAAATTGGAAGGAGGTTGACTGTTTTGCTTGCTAAAAACGGTTAAAAAGCTTTGAAAGAGAAGTATCTTTTTGTGATTGAGGTAATTTTGTCACATACTAGTATAGTTGATCTTAGATTTGATGAATATGTTGTTTCCCTTTTTGTTAAATTTTAGTAATGGTATCCAATTTCCTCAAGGATTGCGACCTTTATAGGAAATATATTTTTAATTGATATGATTGAATTTTATGTTGGTGGTGAAGCATTTGAGGAAAGTTTATAAGTTGTACTTTAGTTTGATTTGCTTTGTTAGTTTTGTTCATTATTGTAAAAACATTCATTTGTGTGTAGGTATATCTTTTATGGCTAGTAATAATGCATACCAATTGGATCCCGGTCCACTTGATCCGTCTATATTAATTGAACAACTCACTCATAGGTCACGAGATATATGGATAGGAAATGATAATATGATTTGAACACAAGGAATTGTGATGGAAAATTTTGGGACCTCGTAAATGAACATCTCATCCATCCACGAGTCGTAGATGTGATCAGATTATCTGGATTGTATGGTGTCTATAGATTTCATCGGCCTGTTGTAGACTGTAGTTTAATCAATTCACTAGTTGAGAGATGCCGTCGTGAGACTCATCACTTTAGGACGGGTGAGGCTACAATCACCTTACAGGACGTGGAGATATTGTATGACTTACCCGTGAAAGGTAATCCACTACTTGGGTATGAATAGGGATGGCAATGGAGTGGGGTGGGGCGGTTGCGGAGCAAACCCGCATAAACCCGCTAAAATTCTTACCCGCCCTGCCCACCCCGCTTAGCATTATTTATTGGTTTTAACCCATCCTGCCCCGCCCTACATAAACCTGCTTTTCTCCGCCCCGCACTCCATAATTTGTAAAAAGTTTCAAATATTAGATGCAATAAATGTTTAACCAAAAAATTTAAATTATTTTAATTGCTTAATATTTTTTTAACTTCTAAAATTAATAAGTTAATATATTGTTCCAAGCCATCAGTAATTTTTTGTTGTTGATAGTATTGAATTGATTACATATGGCGTAATAAACAAATTGTTGAATGTAATAAAAGAAAACTAAATATGTCAAGAAGTTGTTTTTTCCTTTCTAATTTATTGGCCATCAAATATTATTTTTTCATCTGAAAGGAAAAAAAAAAACTAAATAGTGACCAAACAAATAAAAAATTGATGCAAAAGTTAGTGTAGATCAGCAAAATTAAAAGACTTTTATCTCGACGAGAGGGAGTTGCTCGGATGGTAAGCACCCCTCACTTCCAACTCGAAGGTTGCGAGTTCGAGTCACCAAGGGAGCAAAAGGGCTGGGGGCTCCTAGGGAGGGTAAAAAAAAAAAGACTTTTATCTCAAATCTACGCCCGCCCTGCCCTACTCCCGCCCCGCCCCATTGCCATCCCTAGGTATGAACCAATGCACACTTGCGACTTCAACCACAGTTGTCTGATTTGGCAACATAGGATATGGTCAATGAGAAGGCTAGGTGTTATATGTTTTGGATGATTGCTGGTTTAATATTGGCAAATACATCTCTTATGTACTTGCCTATACTTGAAGACATTACTACAGTAGGGTCTTTCAGTTGGGGTTGGGGTAGTGCAACCTTAGCCTGCTTGTATCACTTTCTTTCCCTGATCAATCATTATATTGCTATGTAATGTGATTCTACTGTGTAATTACTCGAGTTAGGCATAACGAAGGGGAATAAATTAAGCAAAATTGAGAACACTATGTTGGCCCTAGGCTTGTTGTTGAGAGAACTAATAGATTAGGTAAACATAATTTTCAATGTCTGCTCTTTTAAGTTAACTGGATCCTCAAGGACTTTGTCCATAGTATAATGGAGTTGATAGATTAACGCGAGTTTGAATGAATAAAGATTACTCTTCTCAGACGTGTCATATTCATTTGATGGTTAATAAAGCAATATCACTCGGTGATAGTCCATCAATGGAGGAATTTTACATATTTCGTGCAATGGTGTGGGATGAAGGATCTAACTGTTTGATGTATGTGCAAGAGGCTGATAGAATTCATGTGCAAGCCAATCATAGAAGAGACGAGGTACAATCTGACCATTTCAATAGGCCGAACGCCTATTGAAATGGGTGAAGAGGATCAAGCATGCATGTCCAAGCAACACCGGAATATGAACCAACAATTACTGAGATTGTATCATACATGACATCACAAGTCTTTCATCACTTGATAATGTCTTTGGTAGTTATCGGCCTCAACATTTTGAGAATGCCCCAAACTTTACCCATCGCCTGTAGAAGGTAATGAGTTGAATGATTCCAACGACGAAGTGAATGGTGATGAGCCGGAGGATAGTGAAATTTTTCCTAAGCTTCGTAGGACTGATACTTTAAAATCTTCACATTATATCTTTGACATAAGTGCTTTTTTTTTAATTGAAAAATCTTTTACTGGCAAAAGAAAAAAAAGAAAAAAGGTAATAAAGTCTCTTTACTAAATAAATGCATTAGGAGACTTCCGAGTAAGCTTGTTAACAATTCCAAATTCCTACTATAGAGAGTTAACTTCCCTTCAATTAATTAGTGATTTTTTTTATTAACTTTAAGTTGCACTATTTGTCTTCTTTCTTGAATTCTATTGACATCATCATCAAGGGACATACATGACTTTTGTTTATAAGTTTCAAGGATAGAATTTTCGGTCACTTGGCATATATAATAATTCTATTAGTCGACACATTGTTATTTTAATAAAAAATTTTTTTATTGATTTCTTTAAAACACTAAACTCTCTCCTTCAATGTCAGAGATATTCACATTTGAGACGAAACCACGACTAAAAAGATGGAGAAGAAGATGTGGAATATCGTGATGGAGAATAAATTATTTTATACATTGATAAATTTTAACTTTTAATCTATTTAATTTTGCTACTGTAAAGTGATTTTATTTTTTTTTGGAAAAAGAGCGTGTACATAATACAAACAGTGGCCATATCATATGATATTAGTCGAATCATTAAATAGTAATTTATTAATCACTCAAAATAATACTGTTAATGAAAACTATTTAGTGTAACTTATTAATCACTCAAAATAAATAAATAGGAGAATCCAAAATAGTCATAGCTGGAGGATCCAAAGTGGCCCCCACGTAGAATACATCATTTTGTTTGTTTGTTATAGTTTTAGATTAAATTTGGTTAATTGATTTCCCAATTTTTGTCTTTTTGTCATTTTGGATTTATTTCAACTGAAATTTATTTGGAGAATCAATAAATGAATTACAATTCCCATGATTTAATTTCCCTTTGATTTATGCCAAAAGCAGAACAAAAGGTGAACAATTTAGAGATAATGAAAACATACATAAGAAAACCATTACAAGTTAATTAACTACTTAACATAATTAAAAAACAAAGCTAGCTATTTAACGATAATCTAATTAAGTTAGCTACTTAACGATAATCCAACAAAAACTAAGCTAGCTAGCTACTTAATTAACATAATCATAAACTAAGCTAGCTAGCTACAGTAACACTAGCGTCGGCCAATGCTTTGAAAAATGTTGCAGTATATTTCAAAAAAAATTTGAAACCATTCCTGGTCCTCGAACCGGCGGGAGCAGCAGCGGCATCGACGGGAACGGGAACTACAGAGACAGCAACTGCTTGCCTATAAAAATTAAAACGAAGATTAAACTCCATTTGAGAGAGTAAGAAAGAAAAGAGGAGATTCTCTACTTACATCATCTCCAGGATTGACTGAATGGGGAGAATGCGAACAAGTTTCTCAAACTTCTGCGAACAAGTTTCTCAAACTTCTGCGAACAAGTTTCTCAAACTTCTCCCTGAAAACAGCATCGTTTTTCACCTTAAGAGCAATCCCATATTTGACAAAGAGGCAACTCTCGGCCTGGCATTCTGAATCTGGGACATAAACACTGCAAACATCACACTTAGCCATTTTGGATGAGGAATGGAATATCTCCGAGGGTTTTTGGAAAAAAGGAGTTTGAGGGGGGTTTTTATAGCAGTGCACCATGGTCCCAAGACTATATTTTTTTTCACCCCTGGTCCCTACTATTTATATTAATTGAGATAAGTACTAAAAACACCCCCTAAAAATTGATAAACATCCTCCTCGTGGCTTTCCCAATAGTACTGTGACCATCTAAAAGCCCTTTGCCATTTTCCATAAATTGTCGTTGTGCTCATGAAGAATCATTACAATGATAAAATGATCTTTAGCTCTTTCATAATATTCTAAGTTCACTATACATGTTACAAATATCAGCAGAATGAAAGGCTCGACTACATAAATTCTCGCCAAAAATGATCTACACACCTATTTGCTTGCCAGAACTTCATCTAGATAAAAACACTCCGCTGACCTATCTCTTTCAGAGTAGCCATATGATGGACTCATCTGATCATCTACTTTCTCATCAAACATCCTTGCTTTGTTTTCTTTGACAAATACCTGGTTTCCCTTTTTTCCCCCTTCTGCCCTGGACGGCACTGTTTTGTGTTTGATACCAACAACTTCAGCTTGATCTGCGAATAATTTCTTTGAGATGGATGAACTGCATATTTGTTCATATACATCGTAGGTAGCCAGCTTCATGCTTAGCTCCTGAGTTCCACTTCGAGGATCTGCAAATCAACTAAAATTAGTGACAATGATTATTCATATTGTTAATTTTGATCTTATAAATTGAGATACAGAGCAATAAATTTAAGCTATAGGAGTGCTGTACTGCAAGAGGCAGAAGAGTTTCTTCACAAGCTAATCAAGTGTACTGAAGAGGCAAAGCAAACACAGTTGAGACACGCATAACATCACATGCAGAATTCCAACAGGAAAAAAGGAAAGATATGCGTAAAAGATGTAAATCAAAATCAATTGTCTAGAAACAGCCAGGCAAATGGAAATGGTAACCACATAGTAAAGTAACAAAATAGCATCACGTTGATCCAGTACCAAGAATAGAGTAGGATTGGTGGTAAAACTTTTTTCATCTACTCGAACCTCCACTTCTACACACGGTCTATCAGCCAAACCAGATGTTTTGACACCTAAAGCAATCTGAGGACAGATAGAGACAAATGCTCTGGATAGTGAGTGAGGTGTTGCTTTTATTTACACTCGGTCGAAAAACACAGTGTTGCACTCAAGAGTATTTTGGTGTCAATTATGGAAGGAAAGAACTTCTGAATGGAAGATACATAGTCCTAGCAGTTGAAGGTAGTGGACCAATGAATATACTGTATATATGCGCTATATCTGCATTCATTGTATAAAGTGTTGAGCAAAACTTGAAATACATAAAGTAGACTTTCCATAAATAAAAAAGGATATATTTAACAAGAAAGCAATTGTGAGTGACAATCAACTTTCTCTCGAAGATCAATAACATGTCGAAATCCAACAGCAGATTTGACCTTTATTTCTGCTTCTTTACGAAGGCCGTCCTTCACCTCTTTCTACTTGATATGAAGACATGAAGTAGCTCTGATGAGATGCAGTCAAGGTACTGAGAAGACAAGGAGTCACTTATTTGCTTTTTCTCTCATCATTATAAGCTTTATTATAATGCGAAGTTTTGGGAACTCTTCGAAGTGGAGCTTAAACTAATGTACTCACAGGTTTTCACTTAATTACTCATCCCATTTGACAAAATCATAAGAAATGGCTAATGAGGAGAATAGATCTCATAAAATGATTTGAATATTAACAGTTAACAAACAAAGAAGCTTATTACTAGTACCCATAAACTCTAAAAAAAACTGGAAAAGCAGAGCAACGGTGACAAATGTAATCATTGCGTCCATATTATGTTTCAACAAGAATTTTGTTTATGATCAAAGCCTTTATGCCTTACCATCAGTTGATCCCTATCATCATTGGAATGTGTATAGACAATCAATTGTGGTGTAGATGTTGCTTGACCTGCTACTCGGATATAGGCAAGATCTTTGAAATGCTTTTTCGTGACCTGCATTTTCAAGTTCACCAAGTCGATCATCATCAGAAAACAATATCATATCAACAACTATAAACTTTAGCACTTCACTGGTTTCTGGGAAATTTCCAACGTACAAAGAAAAGATATAACTGACACTATTACGGGGGGGGGGGGGGGGGGGTAA
>JAJOOR010018164.1:0-35459 GCA_036250505.1 Solanum acaule | reverse complement strand
TGCCTTTATGGCCAGATTTGTATCAGTTAAGTTGTCTTATGATTCTGCTTTGCATTAAGTATTTGTTGAGTTAGGTTTCCGCTGAGTTAAGAAAGCCAGGCCAAGGGTTCGCTTGGGGCCAGCAATGGTCTCCGAGTGCCGGTCCCGCCCAGGGTGTAGGCTCGGGGCGTGACATGTTGCTCACATAAAGGACGAGAAGAAAGAGTTAGTTCGGGAGGTACATAGGTTGGCACGGTTAGGTGTCCAACTAAAGGATTCCTCAAAGGGTGGGTTTATGGTTCATCATCGTTCTGAGTCATCACTTGTGGTTGAGGTTAAGACCAAACAACACCTAGATACTACTTTGATGGAATTGAAAGGGTCGGTTCTTGTTAAATCCGTAGAGGCTTTCTCCCAAGAGGGAGATGGAGTGCTTAGGTAGCAAGGAAGTTTATTTGTGCTGGATGTGGATGACTTAAGAGGATGAATTTTGGAGGAGGCTCACGGTTCTGGATATTCTATTCATCCGGGAGCCACCAAAATGTATCGTGACCTACGAGAGATTTATTGGTGGTACGAAATGAAAGGGGATATAGCAAGCTTTGTGGCCAAGTGCCCAAATTGCCAACAAGTCAAAGCCGAGCATCAAAGACCGTGAGGTCTATCTCAAGATATAAGTATTCCAACTTGGAAGTGGGAAGATGTCAATACGGACTTTGTGGTAGGTTTGCCTCGTACTCGAAGGCAACATGATTCAATTTGGGTCATTGTTGATAGGATGACTAAATCAGCTCATTTCCTTCCCATCAAGGTTTCATATTCGGCGAAAGACTATGCTAAGTTGTACCTTAAGGAAGTGGTGAGGTTACATGGAGTTCCTTTGTCTATCATTTCGGATAGAGGTACTCAATTTACTTCGCACTTTTGGAAGGCATACCAAAATGGGCTTGGTACTAAAGTGAAGCTTAGTACCGCTTTTCACCCTTAAACGGATGGTCAAGTGGAAAGGACCATTCAAATTTAGAGGACATGTTGAGAGCACGTGTGATTGATTTCAAAGGTAATTGGGAGGATCACCTCCCCTTGATTAAATTTACCTACAACAATAGTTACCATTCAAGTATTGCCATGGCACCATTTGAAGCACTTTATGGTAGAAGGTGTAGATCTCCGGTTGGTTGGTTTGAAGTAGGTGAATTTGCTCTTCTTGGTACCGAGATGGTTTATGAGACTATTGAAAAGGTTCGACTTAAAAGCGATAGGTTGAAAACGGCTCAAAGTCGGCAAAAGTCTTATGCCGACAATAGAAAGGGGTAATGATGTTTGGTAAAAAGGGGAAGCTTAGTCCCCGGTATGTGGGACCTTATGAGATTTTGAAAAGAGTTGGAAATGTTGCTTATGAATTGAACTTGCCTAATGAGTTGGCTCCGGTTCACCCGGTATTTAATGTCACTATGCTCAAAAAGTATATAGGTGATCTGGTATCCATACTTCCCTTAGAAGGTTTGGGTGTTGATGAGAACCTTTCTTATGAAGAGGTTCCGGTTGAGATTTTAGACCGTCAAGTGAAGAGGTTGAGTAATAAAGAAGTCCCGTTATCCTCATCTTTTTCTTGCCACTCCTATTCAAACTTGAGGTAAGTAGTTTCTCTAGAGTTGTAATAAATTAGGAGATTATGTTTATTGTGTGATTTTTGCCATGTTTTCTTCCTATATGGTGTAAGTCCATATGAGGAAGTATATAGTACTTAATTAAGTCTCTCATGAATTATATGTCCCTCTTGATGAATTGCTTTAGCATGATGATTGCGTAATTTGACTTATGAGATAAATTGTGAGCATGCTTAATTGTGTGCAATGAAAGATATATTGAATCTCACGATGTATTGCATTTGGTTGTGATGTTAACATGTGTGACCTCATGAGATAAGTTGATGAGCATGTTTGGTTATGTCGTGATGAGGTAGCATGTTGGCCTAATATAGTTATCTTAAGCTTGCTTGTTGGAGAAAGTAGTTCCTCCTATGTTAATGTGAAATGGTAATTTTGATGGATAATGAGATTTACTCCGATTGTAGTTTCTTTGCTTGTGCTACATTTAGCTAACGATGTGGAGGAGGTGTTTCCTCTTATAAAAATGTGTATGTGATTATTATATGTTGTTGTTGGGCTGCTAGTCTTGAGTCTTGTTTACCCTAGGAGTGATTAAAGTGTTATTCGAGGATGAATGTTCCTAAGGGGGGGATATTGCAACAACCAGAAAATTCGTAGGTTGAAATAGAGCCCTAACGTAATGTCAAAGAGGTGTAAAATGAATTATCCTAAGTTAGTAGACCCCCTAGGTGTCCTATGGGGGTATATGGGTTAAGGCCTTAGGGAGGAATGCCAAGCACAAAGGGGGCAATCCAAGGCCAAAGGCCAAGGCTGCCCCACACTTGGAGCTAACTGCTTCAAGTCCCATGGCGATCGCCACGACTCATGGTCATGACCACGGGCAAGTAGGAGGCTCTATGAAGGCTCTATGGTTAACTTCACGACTCGTGAAGGTGGGCATGGAGTCCCCTTAGATTTTTGGAAGTTGGGGGCGTTTGGAGTATCTACTACCCAAGGCACCACAGGCACCACTATGGGCCATGGTGCACTTGACGAAGGAGGGGGGTGGCTCGTGAAGGTCACTTGCTACCAAGGCTTGAAGGCCTTGCCTCCACAAGGCCAAGTCATGACCAAGGCCATCGCCACGGACCGTGGTCCTCACCACGGATCGTGGGAGGCTCCGTGGTCTTCCCTTGGCCAAGGGTTAGCTTGTCCATGAAAGAGGGGCTACTGCCTCCTACACCACGGTCTGTGGTGCACTTTCACGACCCAAGAAGTGTTGGCCGTGGTCCCTTTCGGGGACCATTTAAATGAGGAGTTTTGGGACTTTTCCTTTTAACTCCAAATTAAGTGGGGGTGTTTTGGGTATTTTAGGGGTTAAATATATATTGGTTTTTAAGTCTAAATTCATTAGTTTTGGTCATTATTCAGAACCCCCAATTGAAATCAAAACTCTCCTACTTCTCTCTAAACTCTATCTCTAAAAACTCTACAAGAAAAAGAATATATTGGAGCTAGGGTTTCAAGGTTTCTTCCCAAATTGCTTGGAGTTTCTCCATTGATTCTCAAGGAATCAACTAAGGTATGGTTGCTCTTCACTCTTGGGATCTTATCCCCAAGAGGCCCTCTTAAAATTGGATTTCAAAGTTCCCCAAATTCTAGGTTTTCTCTCAATTTCTTGGGTCACTTTACAAATGTGTTTTCATTTAAATATAATGATTAATTATGGTTGTATATGATAATTTGTGGATGAATTAATGTTATGTTTATGGTTTTTGAACAAATCCCCACAAGACCCATGATTTCCCCTTCTTTCTCACTTTAAACCCCAGTGTGACTTTAATGGTGAATGAAGGATGAGAATCTAATATATAAATGTGGAATTCATTATTGGATTATGATGTTGCTATATATGATGAATGACTATCAATGAATTATGGTTTAATCTTGATGTAATCCTTTAAATGTAATGAATGAAGGTTGTCAAATTTATGAATGTTCATATGTTGAATTGTTGATCCACTTATGGTGGAGATGCTACTTGATTTTTAATTGTTGTGATTGAGTTATGTTTCCTCTTCCCTACAATCCCAAGTGTTGACAAGAATGCTATGATACTAACATGAATGTTAAGCTATGATTATGGTAGTGTTGGTATGATGAATAGAAGGTAAATCTCATGAACACTACATGACTATGTTATGAATGAACATTAGTATATGTTGATGGTTCTACGATGAAAGGTTATTCTCATCTTAGAACTTGTGAGCTATATGATAAATAATGGGTTGAATCCCTAATGCACTCGTTATTGAATTAATGTGTAAGTAAAGGCGAAAGTAAAGGTGTGATACTACTTTAAAAAAGGGAATTGTGCTTAGCGCCGAGTGAACATGAATATGAGATGGAAGCCTTTTACGTTTAGCAAGTCCGAGTTTTTAGTAGCAATCTCCTTGTTCCATTACTATGTTTGCCCACATAGGTATTAGCTAGTGGATCCACCTAGATGCTAATAGGTTTGTTCTACCGTGGCAAATGGAACACTCTCTTTTCGATGTGGGAGTAGAACACCGGATTCCATGAAGCTCCCATGGTCTATGTCTGTTATTGCTAATGTCCCTATGTTTTCAAAAAAAAAAGATCTAATGTATGAATTTGACTTATGTAAATGACTTATGAACTCTAACTAGGATTACTTGAGGGATACTACTTAGTATATGAGAGGGTATAAGACTTTACCTATGCATTGCACAAGTGGGTTCTTTGAGGAGTTCTTGTGTAAGTTCTTTATATGTGGTAAGGCAATAATTATGTTAAGGTTTATTTCACCTATTATGATATTGATTATGTATGTGACTATACTTGTGTCTTCTTGATAGCTTTACTTAGTTTATATGGGGGTATGGGACTTCATATGTACACTGCACAAGTGAACTTGAAAGGGGATCATGGGTGGTGTCTTATGATGGTATGATGTAAATGGAATTCAAATATCTAAGGTATGGGTTATGGATTCTTGTTATGATAAGGAATGTCTCTTTACCTTGTAATGTGAATTGGCTACATGTTCCTTGAATATGCATTATGGCTTTTAACTTGAAATAGCATGTTTTCAACTAAAGGTCCCTTTTTGCATGATGTAAATGATTTTAATTGCATGGCTTCCATACTTAGTACAATTGATTGTGTTAACCCATATTTCTTCCTTCTTCTACTAAGTGTATGTTCCGAGAAGTGATTGTGCTACTAAGAGACTCAAGCTTGGACTTAGACTTTCTCCAAGAGTTTTTGGTATGTCCTCAAGTTCCGAGGACACACATTATGACACTTATGTTCCTCATATTGTAATAGACTATTATACTTCTTATGTATTTGTCATTTTGATAAAATTCTATTGTTAAGGGCTATGGTCCCTATTTGAGACTCTTATGTGCACTTAGATAGTTTCATAGAGACGATGATGTCTAGACATTCTATATTCTATTTTCTATTTTCTATTATGAGACACATTGACATTGATGTTGAAAAGTTTTTAAATTTCCGCATTATTCAATGTCTATATGCAATGACGAATATGCTAAGGGCTTGTATAAGACCCCTTCGGGGTCAAGTACGCCGTATTACGCCTAGGGGGTGCTCTCGGGGCGTGACAATCCTATTTTGATGGAGTTGAAAGAATCGGCTCTCAATAAGTCCGTTGAGGCTTTCTCCCAAGGGGGAGATGGGGTGCTTAGGTACCAAGGTACACTATGTGTTCCGGATGTTGATGGCTTAAGGGAGCAAATTTTAGAAGAGGCTCATGGTTCGCGATATTCAATTCATTCGGGAGCCATCAAGATGTACCGTGATCTACGGGAAGTCTATTGGTGGAATGGCTTGAAAAAGATATAATGGGTTTTATAGCCAAATGTCTGAATTGTCAACAAGTTAAGGACGAACACCAAACACCTGGAGCTTTGTCCCAATGTATAGAAATTACTACTTGGAAGTGGAAGGATGTTAATATGGACTTTGTGGTGGGGTTTCCTCGTACACGAAGGCAACATGATTCTATTTGGGTCGTTGTTGATAGGATGACTAAATCGGCCCACTTCATTCGGGTTAAGATTTCATTCTCGGCCGAAGACTACGCCAAGTTGTACATTAATGAAATTGTGAAGTTGCATGGGGTTCCCTTATTTATCATATCAGGTAGGGTACTCAATTTACTTCACATTTTTGGAAAGCATTCCAAAAGAGGCTTGGTACCAATGTTAAACTTAGTACCGATTTCCACCCTCAAACGGATGATCAAGCGGAAAGGACCATTCAAACCTTGGAGGATATGTTGAGGGCATGTGTGATTGACTTCAAAGGTAGTTGGGATGACCATCTCCCTTTGATAGAATTTGCCTACAACAATAGTTACCACTCAAGCATCGCCATGGCTCCATTTTAAGCACTTTATGATAGAAGGTGTAGATCACTGGTTGGTTGGTTGGTTGGTTTGAAGTAGGTGAGTTTGCTCTAGTTGGTCCCGAACTGGTGTATGATGCCATTGAAAAAGTTTGACTTATTAGAGAAAGGTTGAAAACAGCCCATAGTCGGCAAAATTCTTATGTCGATAATAGAAGGAGGGATCTAGAGTTTGAAATTGGTGATTGGGTATACTTGAAGATTTCACCTATGAAAGGTGTTATGATTTTTGGTAAAAAGGGGAAGTTGAGTCCCCGATATGTGGGTCCATACCATGCCTTGAAACATGTCGGGAAAGTGGCATATGAGCTAGATTTACCAAGTGAATTCACCCCGGTTCACCAGGTGTTTCATGTTTCCATACTTAAGAAGTGCATTGGTGATCCGGTATCCATCCTCCCTTTAGAGGGTTTAGGAGTTGATGGAAGTCTTTCTTATGAAGAGGTTTCGGTAGAGATTTTGGACTGGCAAGTTAAGAGGTTGAGAAACAAGGAAGTAGCTTCCGTTAAGATTCTATGGAGGAATCACTTAGTTGAGGGTGCTTCATGGGAAGCCGATGCCGATATGATGTCCCATTATCCTCATCTTTTTCCTCCTACTCCTATTCAAACTCGAGGAAAGTACATTCCCCTTGAGTTGTTAGTGTTTTGGGAATCATGTGTATTGTATGAGTTTTGCATCATTTTCCTTGTATTTGGCATGTTCTTGATAAAATTCATGTTTTGTATAAATTGAGCTTTCATGGATTTTATTTGTCTCATGTTGAATTGCTCTTGATTATGATGATGGCATATGTGACATCATGAGATGAGTTGATGAACATGTTTAGCTAAGTTGTAATGAAATAACATGTTAGCTTGAGATTGTTATATTGAGCTTGCTTGTGTTGGAGAAGGCAGTTCCTCCCATGTTTATATGAAATGGTAAATTTGGTGCATAATGAGATTGTGGATGTAGTTTCCACTTTTTGTGTTGCATTGAGCTTATGATGTGTAGTTGATGTTTCCTCCTGTGATTTGTGCATTTTATAGATATGTCTTGTATGATGGGCTGCTAGTTTTGAGTCTTTAATCCCTTAATACATTTAAAGTGTCATTCGAGGACGAATGTTCCTAAGGGGGGGGGATAATGTAACAACCCGGAAAATCAATCGGCTAGACTAGAGCCTCAACGTGTGGAATGGCATGACTTAAAGTTGGTGTCTAGGTTGAATTAGAACTAATGTGTGTGTTTATGTAACTTAAGGAGATGTTTTAGACCAAACTAAAGCTAAAAAAAGGGAGGTAAAGATCTAGGGTGAAGTTAGGGACCTAAAATATCTAGGATGGGTGAAGGAGAACTTGTTCTCTCTTTGGATAGGTTGGCGATGGGCAGCATGGTAGCCCAAGTGCTTTGGCGATGCGCCAAAGTGCACTTGGGTCGCCTAGTGGGCTGTCCCACTTAGCCTAAGTGTTGGAGAAATGGGCGAGCTAGGTCGTGGGTCGCCCAATGGGTTGGTGATCCACCCAACAGACCCCTCCCATCGCCTAGTGAGCGGCCCATTTTTGGAGTTCACTGGAAATTTGGGAGAGCCAAGGGTCCACTTGGCGAGTCGCCTAGTGCCCTTGGCGAGCCAAAAGGGTCCAATGGGCGAGCTCCAGCATGAAGTCCATAATTTTCAAGTCTTAAGTAGGGGTCTTCAAGTAATCTTTCAAAAACTTGAACCAACACTTTCCCACTCTTTTCCTAACAAGTATATATACTTTTTAAGGTCAAATTACTTCAAATATAGTTACTCCCACTTAATAAAAGAAGAAACCCAAGAACATCAAAATATTCTCTCTCTAAATCCATTGAAGAACAAAGAAGAGACTCAAGCTAGGGGATTCAAGAACAAGTCTTTCTTCTCCGAATTCGTGAGGGATTCAACCTAAGGTATTGATGCTCTTCATTCTTGGGTAGCTATCCCCCAAGAAGTCCTTTCAAAGTGTGTTTTCTAAGACTCCCAAAATCTAAGGTTTTACTTCAAACATGGGTCTTCTTCCAAAATGATTTCTATTGTTCAATTATGATTTATTATGACTAATTATTTTGGAATTGATGGTTTTTGATGAAACTCTCTCTTGGACCCATGGTTTCCCTTTTCTTCCTAAATTGTGAACTAAGATGTGACTTGATTGGCCATGGAAATTGATAATTGATTATGTTATGTTTATTAAGTTGATGAATCATGAAATATCTCTATTCAATGTTCTAATTCACTAAGTTTGGGTTGATGTTGGTTCATGGCCTTGAAGGGCAATTGGCTAGGGTTTCTATATGTTGATGTTGATTCTAAATGAGTATGTGATTTACTTGGATGGTAATGATCCTATATCTAATGTTGTGGTATTGATGTAAGATCCTTCTTCCCTATGCCCTATGCACTTGATTATGTATGAAGTATGTATCTATGCTTATAATGAACTTGGTGGGTTGATAGGAAGAACATTCCCATGATTACAATCCGACTACAATGTGAAAGGTTACTCACATGCTAGTGTTTCTAAAGTGAAAGGAGCATTTTCACTTAAGGAACCTATGATCTATTATGATGATACGTTGACATGATTGTCTAATACACTCTCTTATGACTGTGAACCTAAGCTAGTGGATCCACCTATATAGGTAGAATGTACGTTCTACCTTAGGCAAGTAGAACACCTCTTTTCGGTGTGGGGGGTAGAACACCGGATTCCATGTAGCTCACATGGTCTATGTTGGTTAATGCAATATTTCCATAAAATAATATGAATGGGAACTATGGTAAGGACATGTACTTTAACCATGACCTCTTAAGGGGTGTTACTTGGTGTGAGTGGGGTTATGGGACTTCACTTATGCATTGCACGAGTCGGCTCTAAGAGGGGTTAGGGTAAGGTTCTCTTATGTTATGATGGTATGATGAATTATGAACTATGTATGAAAAATTATGTATGAATGTCATGAATATGAATGTCTTCACTCTTATGTATGTTGGCTTATGACTACGGTAAGATATGTATGTTGTTGGTGACCCAAATGTGATACTTAACATTTGGTAGGGCTATGGGATCTTACCATTGCATTGCACTAGTGTGGCTTTGGGTTGCTCATATGTTGAATTGGCTTATGTATCTTCATAAATGTGCATATTGGTTTTCAAACTTGACAAAGGCATGACTTTAACTAAATGTCCCTTTTATGCATGTTGTAAGGTTTTTGTGCATGGTATCCATACTTCGTACAATTCATTGTGCTAACCCATATTTTCTAATTAACTATGAGTGTAGGTTCTGGTCGTTGATACTACTACTACTTCTTCAAGTGAAGCTTGGGTCGACTATTCCCTAGGCTTGGTGAGTCCTCAAGTTCGTGGACAAGTTGCTATTGATTCTAGTTTGTAGTTTACTTCCTATGTTCTAGACTATATTGTATTTCCCATTGTTGGGGACTTTATTGATGTAAAGGGATTCGACCCTATTTGTACTCTTATGTTCTAGATGGTGATTGAGACAAATCTGGTTCCTATTTTCCTTATAAGAAAGAAGTTGACTTCTATTGTAAAAGTTTTTAATTTTTCCATATTTTTTTATGTCTTTATGTGATGATGAATGCTAAGGTCTTGTATTCGATCCCTTCGGGGTCAATTATGCCGTGTTACTTCTAGGGGGTAGCCCGGGTTGTAACAGAAAGTGTACTTGAAGGGGTTGACTCTTTTCCTTCATCTTCAGTGATTCTAAGAGGCATAGGAGTCTCTTGTCGCACCAGGTTTTCACTCCAATCCCAACTTAAATTTTCATCAAATATTACATCTCTTCTAACTAAGATCTTGCGATTAAAAGGGTTATACAATCAATATGCTTTGGAGTGAGTACAATAGCCATCAAAAATACATTTTTCAGATTTTTCATCAAGCTTGTGACGATCTTGTGAACTTACCAATGCATAAGCAACACACCTATAAAACCGTAAATGACTTACATTTGGTCTCCTACAATGCCAAGCTTCATAAGGAATATTATTCATAACAACTTTTGTTGGGGAAAGATTCAACAATAAACATATGCTGCCACAACTTTTGCCCAAAACTGATTTGCGAGTTCCTTTGCTTGTAACATGCTCCTTGCCATCTCCACCACCGTCTAGGTATAAGGAGCTGTTAACTCCATATGGATGCCATTTTTTCACAAAACAAATTGAATTTGTTGGACACGAACTCTCCTCTTCTATATGTGAGAAGAACAGTGATAGTGCAACTATTTTGGTTCTCTACCAAAGCTTTAAACACCTGAAACTTTTCAAAAGTTTCTAATTTGTTTTCCAGAAAATACACCAAACTCATGCGACTATAATCGTTAGTAAACAACAAGAAATAACGACTTCCACCTAAGGACTTAGTCTGCATAGGACCACATAAGTCAGCATGTATTAATTCTAAAGAAAACATTTCCTGGTTTGCTTCCCATAAATGCACCGTTCACATAAATCAAGAGAACTAATTTTTCCTAGTTCAAGAACCATACCTTTATCACCTAGCAATTTAAGGTTGTTTATGTTGAGATGACCGTACCTCAAATGCCACAACTTTGAGTTATCCTTTGCACTTGCAGCAAGGGAAAAAATTTCCATGCAAGGGAAATATTTTCCATATCAGAAACATCTTATTTGGTGTCATAGTGATGTGAATCTTTTCACCAGACTTCTTACTTGTAATGACACAAGCATCATCATCAAACCAAAGAGAATTTCCATTGGTCATTAGTTGCCCAACACTGAACAAATTATATCCTAAATCTGGTACAAATTGAACATATCTATCATGTTTACTTTGTCTTGATTACTGTGAATGCTCACCCTGCCTTTTCCTTCAACTAGTAACTCTTTTGTATTTCCAAGATGAACCTTTTTATTTTTCTTCTCGTCAAGCTCATGGAACAAAGATTTGACACCTGTCATATGATTTGAACAACCACTGTCTACAAACCATAAATCACTTGGCTTATAGTCTGTATCAATTCAAGCCATAAAAAGATAATTCTCTTCCTTGTTTTCTGTTGCTGCAAAATTTATTTTCTGATCTTTATACCAACTATCATCCCTTATATGTCGGTAACGCTGACAGTGATGACATTGAATGTCATTTTTTGTGTTACCTTACTCATTGGACTGCCTTTGTCCATCATTCCTTCCTCTGCCCCTTTCATAACCACGACCTCGACCACCGCGAAAGCCTCGTCTTCCTCGGCCTCTCCTGGCTGGACCATTATTTTCTCCATATTTGGTGGCTGAATCTTTAACTTGGAATGCCTTATCTTCATTCTTTTCTGTGGATCGTTTAATTCTCGTCTCATGAGCTTGAAGAGATCCCATGAGTTCATCAAAGGAAAAGATGGATAGATCCTTGGATTCTTCTATCGCAGCAACTACGTGATAAAATTTTGGAGTTAGGCTTCCCAATACATTTTCCACAATGATCTGATCAGTTACCTTTTCTCCGTAGGATTGCATTTGACTGACAATTGTCGTTGCTCTTGACAAAAAACCAGCAATGGATTCTCCACTTTTCATCATCAAGGTTTCAAAATCATGCCGAAGTGATTGCAGTCTCACCACAATGACCTTTGAATCGTCTTAAAACTCTTTCTTGTGAATCGTCCAGGCTTGTTTGGATGTGGTTATTGTTGCTATCCGTGAAAAAACACTATCATGAACATCGTGCTGAATAAATACCAATGCTTCAGCATCTTTTTGCTTGAAATCCACAAATCCACAAATCGTCGGGATCTACAAATCCACATTCTACCAAGTCCCAAAGTTCTTGAGATTTGAGTATAGTTTTCATACGGATACTCCAGAATTTGTAGCTTTCTCCCTTAAAGACAGGAATGAGTGGTTTTGCCTCACTCAATGCACTATTGCTACTTGCCATGGCTCTGATGCAAAATTTATTGGTGAAAGAGTACAGATAAATCTAGAAATAATAAAAGAGAGAAGGAAAACTCCGACTACTTTTGTCTTCTGATTAATTGGAAGTACGTAAATAACAAAATATGACCACATGATATATAGGCTAAGAGATAAACATCTAATCCAAAAATATTGGTCTTGTAACCCACTATGACACTTAATCAGCAACACTAATAAAACTTGAGTAAATATAGGAAACTACTTAACAAAGACCAAAAGACTAGTTCTACTAAATTATCCATGTCCCAATTCAGTCAACCATTTTGAATCACTCTTTAACAATATATCTCTTCAAGGAAATACATTAACCCTTTCTGTAGGCATGATCTGGGTTTTAGGGTAGAATAGTCTTCAAGAATCTAAGTGAAATTGAACTCCTCTTGTAAAATCCCATAATTTTTTTATGTCTACGTAAAGTATTTGAGAAGGAACATGTTAGACAAGACAAAGTTAATTGTCCTATCCAATTGTTAGCTCCATTCAGATTGTTGGAATGTTAAGTGAACTAAATGATCATTTTAAAAAAGGACTATCAGACTAACCCTAAAAACTAATCATCACTCGAGAAATCAGTTTCTTTTTCCTAAATTTAATGCTCAATGATTAATAAAACAATTTCTTCCAGATTCTCAATATATGGATGTTTGTGATGATAAGAATATTTATATATAATAAGTTTGGCTATAAGTCTATAACCTTACCATTCACCTCATTCATAAGGGAATTTTTTTTAAGGGATTAATATTCGAAGAGAAAAGATTGAGGGGAGCATCTTAGATGAGATGAAATTAGGGATTTGTCATTATTGGCTTCATGCAGATTGTGTAATGGACCAAAATATAATTAAATGATCATTACAAAATAAAAATGTTAGACTAAACCTAAAAAATAACTATCACTCGAAAAATTGCCTCATTTTTTGGCTTTTGTAAAATTAACTAGATAATAAATTTCAGAGCAATCTTTTCTTCCAGATTCTTCACGAATGTGTATTTATCAACATAATACATTATTCTTTTGTTAGAGCGAAAAGTAATAATAACAAGAATAATATAATCAATAAAATTGCATTAGGTGGGGTCTGAATAGGATAGAATGTACACAGACTTATCACTATCTTGTAGAGGTAGAGAGGCTAATTTTGAAAGACCTTCAGCTTAAGTACATCAACCCAAGTGAAAGAAGGAAAAAATAATGAAAAACAAATATAGCAATAGATAAGAAAAGCAGTATATAGCTGATACCTCTATTAGTGTTGAGGGATTGTATCGATATATTAGGTGATGTGGATGGGTGACGCCGATAAACATGAGTAATGGGTGGTCGACTATTTAAGGAGAGAGGACAAGTACAGCGGGCAGGGAGTTGGCTTTGAAATATGAAGGGAGGTGGCAGGCTATTAACAACAGATGATTGCTGATGTATAGGAGGAGAAGTAGTTGGAAGATTACCTGGTCTGTCAGTGATGAAGTGATCCGATTGTGGGGTGGTCCTTTGTGCGGTACGAAGTGAGCATAAATCGTGGCGTGTGTGTCGCACCAACGTAATGGTGGGGGGCAACATCTGGAGAGCTGGAGGAGTCTCATTTGAAGTAATGTCCGCATCAGTATTAGTAGGATTGAAAGTATGTTCCCAAGTCAAATATGTAAAGTTCTGTTGTACGGTAGAAAATGTATTATCAAATGGAAAGATATCCTCTACAAATATTACATCTCGTGAGAGGATAACATTGGAGCTTTTGGGGTCTAAACACTGATGGTAATGATGAGTGACAGGAAAACCGAGATAGACATAAGGTCTGGAATACGACTCTAATTTGTTTTGGGCATATGGTCATAGCCATGGATAGCATAAACAACCCAATATACGAAGTGATTCATAATTTTGAAGTTTATTGAAAATAATTTCAAAAGGGGACTTGTGATTAAGAGTGGTGGTTGGGAGTCGATTTATGAGAAAGACAACATGATGGCAGGAAAAGGTCCAAAAGTTTGAAGGTAGACTTGCTTGATGAAGCAGTGCTTTGGCAGTCTCGACAAGGTGTCGATGACGTCTTTCAGCTAATGTGACCCTTTGAGGAGTATGAGGGGGAGAGACAAGGTGTTGTATGCCATTGGAATTAAGGTATGGTTCTAGGACTTGATATTCTCCGCCTCCATCAGTGTAAAGTGTAGTATTTTGTGACCAAAATGATTTTCAAACACAGGATGTAAACTTTGAAATATTTGTTGAACTTCATGTTTGTTTTTCATTATGTACAACCAAATGTATTTGGTGTACTGATCAACAAATAAACAATAATATCTTTTTTTGTCAATAAAGAGAATCGGGGAGGGTCCCCACAAATCACTCTAGATGATTTCTAATGGAAAATTATTGGACAATGTGGTTGAATAAAAGTGAAATTTGTGTACTTTATTGCAACAACAAGAATTACAAGCAGTAATCTTATATTTGGAAAAATATGAAAGATGAGAATTATTTAAAATAGAAAATAAAATGCGAGAATGGGGGTGGCCCAATCTACGATGCCACAGATATAATGAAGGTCCAGCAGAGGCGACGTTGATGTTCGGTCGAGACAGGGACGGCCATTCGTATAGTCTAGCTTTACTCGGGCAGCACAGAAGAAGAATTCTCATAGTTTGATCCTTCATAAGAAAGGTAAAAGGAAAAAATTCAATTGAGGTTAGATTATCTTTGCAAAACTTATTAACTGAAATAAGCTTGCGTTTGATGGCAGGAGCACACAAAATATTAGAGAGTTTGAAAGTAATATTCGATGCATTTAAATGAGTATTACCAGTTTGCATGATTGGAATCACATTACCATTAGCCAAGGTCACTTCCTCGGCCCCTTTGAAGTCCTGAACATTGTTGAGGTAGTTGGTGTTGGCTGCAATATGGTGAGATCTACCCGAGTCGACAATCCAGGGTTCATTTGGCGTCGTGTGCGCAATAAAATTTGCTTTTGCTTCAAAGTGGTTATGGGACCAGGAGCGACAAACATTTGTTGTATACCCAAATTTGTCACAATGTTCATAACGAATCTGTGAGGATTGGTGTGGAAAGTTACGCCCTTGAGAGTAATCATTTGGATGCTGGAAAGTGGCACTTTGATTATGTTGTTTGTTTTGGGTACACCCATTGTTATTGGTGGGTTGGAGGCGATGGTTGCGTTGGGCCGATGAAGTATTTGTGACTCGCTGAGCAACAGATGTTGTGACCTGGGTGGCAGTCCTCTTGAGGTCCTCATGTTTGAGGAACAGTTCATGATCAAGAAGCTTATCGAAAAATTCAGCGTAGCTAATGGGAGAGTCATGTGCCCGTATGGCAGCTAAGATCTCACGAAATTTAGGACCGAGTCCACTCAATATTTTCACCACTAGTTCTTCATTATTGATAGGTGAACCTGCTGTGGCGAGTCCATCAGAGAGTAAGCGAATCTCTCGCATATATTCAGCAATTGATTTGGTGTCTTCGCTTACCCGACTGAGATGGTGACGGAGGCTGAAGATGTGGGTTTGCGATTTGTTCGCAAATGAGGTGTGAAGTAGATCCCACACAGTTTTAGAGCTGGCCGCAGAGGGTACAGTGGATACGATGGTGGCATCAACAAAGGCCATGAGAGCATTTTGGATGAGTTTGTCTTCACGAAACCAATCTTTGTACTCACGGTTGGCTGTCACAAGGTCGTCAGCGGTGACTGTTTCGGAAGGGGACAACTTAGTCTCGTTAAGATGACCATAGAGGTCATGGCCATGAAGCAGCATGGCAATTTCTGCCTTCCAAATGGTGAAGTTATGGCTGCCACACAGCTTGATTGGGAATTAAGATGACACTCAATAATTAGGACATATGTCACCGTCATTTTATTTTGACACCATAATTCAAAGCCCCTACTCTCCATCCCTATAACTTTTTAACTTTTTCAAAACTGATTTTCAAGTTCAAAATTATATTGCCTAGACGTTTCTATTTCTTCATCCTTACCATTAAGCAAATAGACATAATCGTATCTAACACAATTGTCAATAAAAGTTATGAGATACTTTTTCCCACCACGAGATGATGTTGACTTCATATCAGAAATGTCAATATAAATCAACTCAAGGGGTTAAAATTCCTTTCAACAAATTTATAAGAATGCTTAGCATACTTAGATTCAACACAAACTTGACATTTTTATTTATTGCACTCAAAGTTAGACAAAACTTCTAAGTTGATTAGTTTTCCTTGCAAGGTTTTGTAATTAATATGTCTTAAGTGTTCATGTCACAAACAGTTTGACTCAAGCAAGTAAGAACAAATATTATTTATCATTCTAATAAAGAATTTATAATGTTAACAATTATGCATAGGTAAAGAATCTAGAAGAAAAGATTGCTCCTAAATTTATCATCAAGTTAATTTAAGAAAGCTAATTATAAAAGGGGGTGATTTCTAGAGTGGTAGATATTTTTTTGATTAGTTTGAAAATCCAAGAATATTAAATAAAAAACCTTTACCTAAAAAAATCAAAAACACCCCAGAAAAGTAACAATTAAATAGCACACAATTATAATACCCCAGAAAAAGTGACAATTAAATAGTGCGCACACACACACACACATACACATATATATATATATATAGGAAACAAATGAGCAAAAACATAAGTGAAAAAAACATAGACAAAAACAACACACAAAGTCAGCATGCACATTAGAAACTTCAACAAAGGAAGTTATTTTGAAGTCAGCATAGTAGAGCATCTTAAAACTAGTTTTTTTCTCCTTCTAGAAAGACAAATTAAGAAGTGTGATCGTTGGACAGCTTATTGCCAACACGATTGAAGCAAAACATGTATAAACGCATAGTTCCCCATAAATTCAAGGTTTGATTAGCTATTAAGCCAAAAAGTACTTTCAATAAGGAGATCATTTGTGTCTAAGTCGCGTTCTTTCTCTTCGACAATTATCATTCATCTAGATGACTTTAGAAATCTCTCTACTTCTATTATACAAGAGCATGTTCCTTTTACCCATGGCAATTGATAATATTACAATTTCAGTGAGCTATCAACTCAAAATCTTTTTTTCTTCAATATAAACCCATCAAATTCTTCTGCATGCCTCAGTCTAAGATTACCACCTTCTTGCTCTTTGACATTTCTCATTTGCCTACGTCCTCCTTGGCTTTCGTCATACTTACTTCTTTCACCACTGTGATGCTCAGGACATCTACCAGTGTTATCGGCCCATCAAAGTACCCAACACCATCAGCCCTCTCATGATGATCTGAAATCTCAACTCTCAGCCTATTGGTTCTACTAAATACCTGATCAGGTGGATTTCTTCTGCTAGAAAGAGACCTCGAATTCCCGTACTCATGTACACCATCCACATCCCTCATAATATTCAGACGGCAAGTAGTATAAGATGGAGGGTCACACCTTTGAGGGTCTATTGTTTCTTCAATAAAATAAGTTCGTAAAGAAGACCTCATTCTATATTCTCTGTACATAGCCAAAGACCTATGTTGAGATAAATCTTGACGACCATCCAATCCTTCTGTCAATCTCTTGAGAGGAAGGGACCAAGTACGGGATCTAACAGGAGATTTCGACCACATTCAAGGGAAACTGTTTCTCTGCATCGCAATAAACTCTGTATCACCCTGAGCGAAATGACTATCAGGTCCATCGTACATAGACTGGTGGCGACTATAAACATGACTACTAATATCAGCTAGAAAGTCTCTATTAAACTTCTCACTATGCCGAACACCAACATACGCAAAGCCATCTTCACCAGTGCATCTTCTTGGACTGATATTCCTGGGAGCTCTACGAAGCATTTGAGTGCCCATCATGGCAACATCTTCTCTTCCACTGGGGGACTGTCGATGTGTAGGTGGATGCTGTGATGAAGGCAAGTCATCATTTAATGGTTTCCTTTTCCTATTAGTACCAAAGGTAGCACCATCATAGTCATTACGTTCATTTGCAGAGTCCCAAGCAGGAGTTGTACGTTTATGTCTAAATGGATAATCAGCTACACCTCCATAGATTTCAAAATCACGCCCAGAATATCGGCCCTGGCCCCATCCCCAAACCCTATCTCCTCCATGCATGAAGTTCCCCCTTGACCTACCAAATGAATGGTCCTGAAACCTATCTCGAGCAAATTTAGGACCATAACCATAGATTTCATCTATGGAAAAAGCACAGTAATAGAAAGTCAAGAGTTGAGCAACATTATAAAAAAAATATTACAAATCAAACAGCAATAAAAAAAATCACCTATTCCTTTGTAGATGGAATTTCTCCTCCTCCATATAAGAATACCTCTCTCTTGCACTTCTTGAAGGCAGTGAACTACCCGTTGCAGGTGTGAAGACAGCGAAATTATGAAGAATTTTTTTAGCTTTGTCATCACAGGCTTTCATAAAGTCATCATGAGACTCAAGAGTATGAAGAAGCATACTGTAACTTTTTTCTTCATCAGTGAAGCAAAGAGAATAATGAACATTTTTACTTGAAGATTCATTATTTTTTCCTGAATTTATCCCCTCAGCCATTGGGTCTTCTACAATTGACTGCACCAATGGTTCTCGGATCTCACCGTCTTCATATTTGTCATCCTCTCTGGCACACCCCACATTATTAGTGTCAACAAGTCCTGCAAAAGCATCAGAAGCATAACATTCTTCCTCTATACTTATCTTTTCCCCGTCATTTCTCGACCCCTCACCACTTGCAACCAAATTATCACCAGAAGCCTCCCATAAATACATGGGAATATTCAGATCCCAATTAAATCTATTAGTGCATGTAGTATCATCAACATCATTGTTATTCAAAGACGGAGAAAGCAATGAAGGATTTATTGTTCCACGCATCAGACAACTTTGCATAGTATTTGAATCAACCAAAGAAGAAACATAAAGTTTCTTTGGGCCTAATGATAGTTCAATGTGCCCTGATGAATCGGCAGGAAGTTCAAGTTTATTGTGGCTTTCCCATTTTTTGGAATCAATGTCCTTCTTGACAGAAACTTTTGTCGTACCTACATCTTCTTGGCCAGCTAATTTTTCAGCCAATGCTTGCTTCACTAGATCGTCAACATTTCTTGAAGGATGGATAATTGCATGAGGATAGAGCAAAGAGTACCTCTTCTTATAAAGAAGAAGAGTGTTACTATACTGCCGGGCAACAACTCCAGGCTACAAATACATGATGAAATAGAGTAATATTAAAAAACAAAGCAAGTATTACATAGTTAAATAATTTTCAACAGTAAATAAGAGATCAGATTGAGACCTCTTCGTTCCCTGAAATTGGCATGATTCCTGAATCAACATTTCTTGAAGGATGGATAGGTGCATGTGGATAGAGCACATAGTACCTCTTCCTATAAGGAAGAAGAGACGAAGAGTTACTAGATTGCCGAAAAACAACTCCAGGCTGCAAATACATGATGAAATAGAGTAATATTAAAGAACTAAGCAAGTATTACATAGTTAGACCAATTTTCAATAGCAAATAAGAAATCAGATTGAGACCTCTTCGTTCCTAGAAACTGGCATGATTCCAGAATCAGCTAAAGCTAAAGCTTTTCTTTCCATTTAGAGATGATATCAATCAAGCACAACCAAGTCGTAGAGCACAACTCAAACACAAGATCACACTCCTCTAGTAGCACCCCGCAACCAGATATGGGAAAATATCAAATACAATACGAAAGAAGAGAAATAGAACATTCATACTCGCAAAAAAAAAACATAAAAGAAGTAAAACAAATATTATATCTAACAATGTAGTACAATACAATGGCTAATGAGTAATAACCTCAAACTAATATACTACTAACAACTAATAGGTATCAAACCTCAAAACAGTTGATCTAAATTACAGGAAAATTAGATAAAATCATCAGAATTCTGCAAAATAGATAGAAAAATCCTAACATTACAAGTAAAGTCAACTAGGTTCGGATTGAGGCATAGTTGATTGATTGATTGAACATATATAGATCCTATATCAGGTAACAACAAAATCAATATTTATCACTCAACAAATCATATATCAGGTAAAAATCCAAAAATTCAAGAACAAAAAATAAAACATCACTTGAAACAAAACATCAAAAACACCCCAACTATAAAGGAACAATTAAATGGCGCGCACACGCACACACGCACACACATATATATATATATATATATACGAATCAAATGAGAACCTTTTCTCTGTTCTTGAACAACAAAAAGAGTATTGAATGAGAAAAAATATAGTGAAAAAAACATAGACAAAAAAGGGGAGAAAAGAGTTTACTTGCTGAACTTTGTTTGATATTTCCTTTTAGTATAATGTCAAATAAACTCAACTAGGTTCGATTGGGTCGTGGTTCGGATTGACACATAGTTGATCTATTGATTGAACATATATAGATCCTATATCCGGTAACAACAAAACTAATATTTATCACTCCTTAGATCCTATATCAGGTAAAAATCCAAAAATTCAAGAATAAAAAATAAAACTTTACCTGGAAAAAAAACACCCAAAAAAAAAAGGAACAATTAAATAGCGCACACACCCATAATAATAAATATAAATATATATATATATATATAGGATACAAATGAGAACAGTTTTCTCAGTTCTTAGACAACAAAAAAGGGAGAAGAGACTTTACTTGCTGAATTTTGTTTGTTGTTTCCTTTTAGTGTAATGTCAGATAATTCTTCTTATCATATATACACATCCTAGTTAGGGTTTGTAGAGAATCTTAAAGATATTCTTACCAATTTTATCATTGAACATTAATTAATTATCCAGAGAAGTCTTTTCTAGCAAATATTAATTTTGTCTTCTTTATGATGCTTATATAAGAAATGAATCTTTTATATTTTGTTCAACTAACAATCAAAATGCAAGTTATGTAGCAAATATTTGAAGGAAATATGATCGAAGCTCTAGGAAATTGGTTAATCAAGACAAATCAGCAATATGTTTTAGTAAAAATGTGAGAGAGGAGGAGAAGGTTGAGATATCATTGTTGCTTGGACAACGATATATAAAAGACATGGCCATGTATTTGTGTTTACCGGCTTTTGTGGGACGTTTCAACAAAAGATACTAGAGTTTATAAAGGACAGAGTCAAGACAAAAATAAAAGGATGGAAGGCTAAATTTTTCAAGTATTGCGGGAAAAAAGATTGTGCTTAAGTATGTACTAGCAGTGATCCCTATGTATGCTTTGTCTTGTTTCCAACTCTGTGATGGTCAGTATATGGAATTTACATCCCTCTTTTCAAATTACCGGTGGGGACAAATAAAGGGGAAAAGAAAGATGCATTTTGAGAACTTGGTAAGAAACGATAAAGTTTAAAGAGTATTTTCAAAGCTAGAAACTTAAAAGCAGTAAAGAAATAGATCTTGCAACAAATTAGAAATAAAATACAAAATATTTTTCTCAAAAAAGAAAATCGAGCCCACTGAATGCATAGTATGTCCTTAAGGAAATTATTCCTCTCAAGTACCCGAGGTTAATGAAATATATCCTCCCAAGATAGAACGATCTTACTCACCGGTGTATCGGTACCTAAAACCACGATGTCAGCGAACCACTCAACGGTAGTAAAATACACTTAAAATACTATATTTAGAAGAAGAAGTCTAGAAATTCGTTGTTGAAAAATAAGAGAAAACCCCTCTATTTATAGACAACAAAGGGTAGTGTGAATGCTTATTGTGTCCTATTATAAAGGTCACAACTCTATGGAAAACTCGCAACTTTCAGAAAACTCACATCTCTTCAGAAAAGTCACAACTCTTCGTAAAAGTCGCAACTTTTCATAAAAGTCACAACTCTTCGAAAAAGTCACAACTCTTCATAAAAGTCATAACTCTTCATTTTCCATTCACACCTTTTAAAACCCAAAAAATATTAACACATGAAAAATACAAGAGTTAAATACAATTTTTGAAGCTGAAGATGTCGATGCTATATTGTCTATCCTGATTTTGTATTACAGGTTATAATGATTGGTTAATATGGAACCATACAACAACAGAAAACTATGAAGTTAAATCAGGTTACTTACTACTTTGGACCTGAAGATATAAAACATATGTTATTCAAATGTCCTCGGTCTCAACATCTTCGGTCTTGAATGCATTTTCATCAAAAAAAGAGTATTCTTGATGGATAGGTACACGAAGATACAACCTCTTCTTAACAGGAAGAAGAGACGAAGAGTTACTAGATTGTCGGGCATGAACTTCAGGCTGCAAATACATAATGAAATAGAGTAATATTTAAAAACAAAGCAAGCATTACACATTTATACCTATTTTCAACCGCAAATAAGAAATCAAACCGAGACCTCTTCATTCCCATAAACTAGCATGATTCCAGATTCAGCTAAAGCTAAAGTTTTATTTTACATCTCAGAGCGATATCAATCAATTCATAGAAACACAACTGAAAACACTAGTCAATAGATCACACTCCTCTAGCTAGTAGCACCCTCCAACCAAAAAAGCTGGAAAAAAAATGAAAAACTACACAAATTGGATCTATTAGGTGAACTATTTACCCAAATTAGACCCAATATATTTAAGAACCACTGTTGATACCATCGGAGTGTGTATATATATATATATATATTGATGGTATCTTTACACTCTAATAGTATCAAGCAGTAATTGAACAGTTTTTTCACTGAAACTCTGAAACATTGCTTCTTCCTCCTTGATGCATATATATTCTAGTGGTATCAATGAGAGACTGACTAGTTTCACTGAAGCACTACTTCTTCCTCTTTGATATCATAAAAGTATATATATATATACTTTGATGGTATCATGCAATAAAAGTGAATTAATAGTTAAAAACATGGGTATGGAAGTAAAAGGGTAGCTGCTTGTAAACAATTTATCTTTTTGGGTACAAGTATTATTTTCCCAAAAGAAGGAACAATTAAATTGCACACACTATTTTGTTGTTGTTGTTCTTTGTTGTACACTTTACACTTCTTTTCTTATCGATTGCTATGTTTTTCTCATTATTTTCTCCTTCTTTCACTTGGATTTAATGCACTTGAGCCAAAGGTCTTTCGGAAATAGCATGTCTACCTCCACTCCACAAGACAGTGATAAGTTGTGTACACTCTACCTTCTACAGACCCCACTAGAGAAATTTCACTGATTATGTTGTTCTTATTGTTGTTAGTCATTCTAACAAAAGAATAATGTATAATGTTAATAAATATACATACGCAATGAATTTGGAAGAAGAGAATGCTCCCAAATTTATGTCTAGTTGATTATACGAAAGCTAGAAAATGAGGCAATTTCTTGAATGATGTTATTTTTTAGGAACTAGTCGAACATTTTTATTTTGCAATGATCGTTTAATTAGTTCATGGTCCATTACACAATGTGCATAAAACCAATAATGACAAATTTTTAATTTCACTTCTCTAAGATGCTCTCCTCAAATGTTCCCCTTCAGATAAGAATGAGGTGAAAGGTAAGGATATAGACAAACTTATTATATATAAATTTGTATCATCACAAACATCCATATATAGAAAATCTGGCAGAGATTATTTTCTAAGTTATCATCAAGCATTAATTTTACGAATAAAAAGTGAATTCTCAAGTGATAATTAGTTTTTAGGGTTAGTCTGATAGTCCTTTTTAGCAATGATCATTTAGCTCAGGGTACATTCCAACAATCTGTATGGAGCTAACAATTGGATAGGACACCTTAACTTTGTCTTGTCTAAAATGCTCCTCCTCAAATACTTTATATAGACAAATTTTTTTTATGGGATTTCACAAGACGAGTTCAATTTCACTTAGGATTCTTGAAGGCTACTCTACCCGAAATCCTAGATCATGCCTACAAAAAGGGTAAATGTATTTCATTGAAGAGGCATCTCGAATATTCACATAGAGATAAAGATGTGAACGAACTATTCTTGACAACCAAATGCTTCAAGAAGATCCACAAAATATTTTTTATGTGGATATCAAATAAACCCCACGTTATTCAAATCATCTTATATTTGAGGAATACGCTACTAATAGCCCTCGAACTACGGAGAAAATCCAGAGAGAAGAATCAAGTGAGAAACAAATTTGTACCCACATTGCTTATGAGAAAAATTATGTTTCTTCGTGTTTAATATATGATTTCAATTTATTTTGTAGCACTTCAAAATTTGTTGCAAACGAATTGAAACATTTCGTGGGATGAAATCTATCCATCTTCCTTTATCTCACAAATCAGCTCTGCAAATTTGAAGCTATAAAATCGCAAAGATGGAAGGTTCAGCTTTTATGGGTACTTCAAGTCTTGTCATTGAGTTTCATCGAGTCTACACTCACTACCAGAAAATGAATTTTTAACTACCAAATTTTAGCGAAAGAATATAATTTCGGTCGTTAAAAGTATATTTATAACGTCAAAAAAAAATTTCCAATCATCAATTTTAATGTAATATTAGTAAAGCAACAATATCCGCACCTCAAGAAAATTTATACCCAAACGTTAATAATAAAAAAATTGCACATATTTTTACTTTCACCTTGTATTTTTCACAAAAGACTTATTACTCCCCTCTATTACCTCACCCCTTACTGTTGGTCTCCCATTACCCCCACCCCTACTGCTGGTGCCCTATTACCCTTACGTCCCTTCCGTAAGAAAACATAACCAAGAAAAATCAATTTTTCTGCAGACACAAAGCACACGTAATCCCACTCCCCCACCCCTCCGAAAAGATACGTCCAGCAGAACGTGTCTTCCATCTCCGCTACTAGAAATAGAAATACCTAAGGGAGTGAATAACCTAAATCCTTAATCACAGTGATTCTTAATTTCCAATGCAGAACTGATTTGTTGGAGAAAAATCAGCAACACAAACCACAATAATAGTGGTACCGTTCCTAAAATCCAGGTTTGTTTGCAAAAATTAAGCTATAGCTCTCTATTGAAGGTCTTTATAAATGAAATCAATGTCTATTTTTCTAATTGCCGAAGTCACCTTTTTTCTTTTACTTCAAATTTCACCTAAGTTTTGCTGGTCTTTGCTGAAAGTTCACCTGAGTTTTGTTGGTCTTTTCTGCGTGTGATTGTAACTTGACATATTCTTGGACTTTCCTTCCTTTCAAGGTAAGTGTTTTGACCATGAATTGTTATTTGGATATTCTGATTTTGACCATTTTTGAGTTTTTGTTGTATGATTCATATGTTTTTTTAGTAGGTTATTGGTGCAGATGCTCTTAAATTATTTATATATACTAGTCATTGCAGGCATATGTTTGTGGGTATTGATGTGTGGACTGTTGGTAGCGTCGATTGCCAATCAAAAGAAGCTGCAATAATGAAATTATTGAATAAATTTGTTAGTCTCATAATTTCTAGGACAAAATTTTCATTATAATTTATGATGTAGAGATAAGGTTTTCTTATTCCTGTTTTAACTGACCCCTTTAATTAGGTCAACGAGTTCCTTAAAGCAGAATTCAGGTATTGGATCATGATGATTCGACTCCCTTTGATATTTTGAAACAAAAGATGTTTGTTTTACTAGGATGTTAAACAACATCTGCTGTGTTTGATCCAAAGCAGTACTTGTGTGATAGTGGTTCGGGTTCAAATGTATGTAATGGAATGTATTCTTGTAAAAGGGTGACTGGGACTGGGTTAGAACCAAATAATCCAATTTGAACATGTTGTGTTTATGATCCACCAGTTCCTGTTGGTTCATGTTATGGTTTGAACTTGCCTTGGCCTTAATGTTCTTCGTATTCAATGATATACTGTTTTGGAGGTGATGAAGGAGATCCTATGAAATGGGAGTTTGGGATTTCTTTGTTGTATAATGATTTATATTATATTGATGAATCTTGCAAGAACTGTTAGGATAGTGGTGGATCTTGTGGTTTTTCTGGTGCAGATGAGTCTTTTGCTTGCATTTGTAGGAATGGTGTCCTAGAAATGTATTCAACCATTTCTTTGTTAGGCAATAAATAACTCATGTTTTGATAAGAGTGATAGCAGCATCTTGATGTTGCTATATCAGAACCTCCTTGTTTATACCTTTACTAGTCTAAAAAGGCTAACATCATTGTAATCATATCATTAGCTTGAATTCCCCTTCCCTTTCTGGCCAGCATCTTCAATCTCTCTATTTTCCTTCATTTTATAGCTTATTTAGTGTAGTTGTTGCCTTGCCCTTACAAATAGTTTTAGTTGGTGAATAAGACAAATCTCTCAGTATTCATCAATCACTATCCACTAGCATCTCCATTAAATACAATTCTCCTTGATCCAATTGTTGGCTTTGGTTTTTTATGTTATTGAAAGCGAGTGTTTCGTTGTTTAAAGCGAGCAGCAAAGTGAAGCGAAGTTGTATTAGTTTTTTGCACTGAAGCGAAGCTATGGTAAAAATAGCAAGTGCTTCAGTCTAGAAGCGGGGAAGAGATTTCTCGCTTTTCTGTTTAACTGAGGTTGATAGTAACTAGGGCTTTTTTTATTTCGTAAAAATATTTTGTGCCTTCTTTCCAAACATTTCCCACTATTTCACTTCTCATGCTGTAACACTCTTTCAAGTGACTGCAAGTTAAGTTTCTCATCTTTTCTTCTTCTTTTTTTCTCTTCTTCTTTTTTCTATTTCTTTGGCTATAGTTATTTTTTCAACTGCGTCTGCAATTTTCCCACTTTTGTTTTTTTCATGTGTATCAATATAATCTTCTCTGTTTTTTTCTCAGTTTCGCAATTGTTTTCTCTGCTTTGTATTGCTTCTCTGTTATGCTCTATTTTTTTCCATATTCTGCAATTTTTCCTTTGCTCTATAATTTTTTTGTTGTTCCGCTCTGTTCTTACTGTTCAGTTTTCTTTTTTTTTTAGGTAAATTATATTTACTTTTTAATTTAAGAATTGAAAGATTTGCTAAATATGTTTTTTCTATTGAGTTCTTGGTTATTTATCTATGCATATTTGATATTTTTTTATTCTTGTACTAAATAGCGCTTTAGTTGAAAAAAGTGTGTGCTTCGCTTCATGCTTCTCGCTTTGGTGAAGCGAGCCCTTGTCGCCTTTTTTTGGATTCTCGCTCTCCAAAACACTACTCTTCCAGCATTGTCATTTCCTAAGAAATAACTATTGGCCTGGGTGACAAATTCTGGTGGTCCATGGCTCGGGTTGGGTCGACTTTTCAAAATTTAACAGTGTGTGGTACTATAAGCATGATTAAACTCTTCTGTTTCTGTTCAAAATGTATAGCCTGCAAACGATTAAAAAATCAATATCTCTGTTTAATATAATTTTAGATGTGGGAAAAATGTTGTATATTAATCTATCAAATATCAAATAGAACTAAATCAATACCTATGTTTAAAAAGGTTTTTCATGTGGAGTTTTGACCATGAATACATGGTCTTTCCCTATGTATCATCTACTTTGACAATCCAGTGACTGCCTCTCTGTATCATTCTTCCATGTTAGTACCAGAGAATTCATCTAACAAATTTAACCCATGTTATTTCCCAATCATTAAGTAGCCTCCAGAAAGTCATATTCTACCCTTGTGATGACCATATTTCTTGTCTACCACACTTAAGGTTAACACATCCTTTTTTTTTCTCCATGTAATTTTTCTTTCATTGAAAATGGATGAACTCTTTGAAATTGGCAATATATATTATTGGAAAGACTATACTAAAATTATGTCTATATGATTTCAAGTGGCTTGTTGATTTTTTATAGGCTCTTTGTTGCATTTCATATTTTCTTTTCTCTTAAGTGTATCTCATGTTCACATATTTCTTTCTTGGTTGCTGTAGGCTTTGATTCCAAATCTGTCGGTGGTGGTGCTTGTTATTGTTGTTTAAAGTGTCTCCAAAACCATTCTTTTAAAGGCTCTATTGATTTCTTTTGTAAGGTACATTTTTTTTCTTTTTCTTAACCTTTCTTCTTTACTGATGTGTTTTTGAAGATATTCCAAGTATTTGTCTCAATTTTTGTGGCCATTTGTTTTGCTATGTTTTTTAATCTAGTTTTATTGGCCAATTTTTAAGAGGTATTGTTGGTTGCGATCTTTTACTGTGTTTCATCAATTTTTGAATAATAGTATGATCATCATAAAATGTTGAACTATCGCACACTATCAAAACGTTGATGTGTTCAATAGGTAATAAAAAAGTGCACAAGTGTAACAAAATTAAATGCTACAAACAAAAAAATATAAAATATTTCACTTTTTTTCTTAAGTCTTTACATACTCTTCTAGTAATATAATCAGATTAGATTGTAGGACTTCTCTAACCTTTGTTTATAGTTTTATAAATTTGTTGTGAACCTGCTTTGTATATTAAGTTCATAACCATAAACGTAGAAACTATTTGGTCTTTTACTATTGATGTTTAGAATATACCTAAAAAAATTATTATTTTGAAATATATGGTCTTTTACTATTAAATGTTGGATTTTCTTGAATTGCTAGAGTCTTTTGTCATGTAATTTGGACTATTCCAATTTTTGTAACCTTTTTATCACCATCTTGTGAATATTTATGAGTGTTTCTTGTTTAAGTGTAGATTAAGTGTTTGTTTCTTGATTTTTTGTTGTAATATGTATATAACTATATGCATCTATTGAATCTATAACTCTAAAAGTAAATATCTAATTAGTACTACTTTGTTGTTATACTAATGTATTATTATATCTATTTTACATGCATGAAGATAATGGCGCCTAATAAACAATGGATGGAACTCATTAAAGATAGACTTGCTATTGCTTATATAGATGGGGTGGAGACTTTCTTGGATTATGCTTTTACAAAATTAGGAGAACCGCAGTTGATAGGTTATCCATGTATTAAATGTGGTAATGCAACTTCTAGAACACGTGTTGTAGTTAGGTCACATTTAATAGTACATGGGATAATGCGAAGTTATACTCTTTGGTATCACCATGGGGAGATGTCAAGTCAAGAACAATCAAATTTTGAAAATATAGATGATAATGACATTGAAGAGGATGATGGTGAGGATGAAATAGATGGTTTGCTGATAGATTTGTACCCCGATTTTAATGGAGATAATATGAATAATAGTGGTGATAATTTGCTGGAGGAGGAACCAAATGGTGAAGCAAAAAGATTTTATAGGCTATTGAAAGATCTTGATCTACCATTATATATATGAAAGTGCAAAAGTTTCTAAGCTTTCTACTTTAGTTAAATTGCTTCACCTTAAAACTATTGGCCATTGGAGTAATGAGTCATTTACGATGTTGTTGAAGTTTTTGAAAGATGATTTATTGTTGGATGGAACAAACTTGCCGGATTCATATTATGAGGCAAAGAAGGTAATTTGATATCTTGGGCTTTCTTATAAAAAGATTGATGCATGCAAGAATGATTGCATATTATATTGGAAGGATGATAATTGTCTTCAATCTTGCAAAGTTTGTGGTGCATCTAGATGGAAGGATGGTAAACATAGTGGGGAAACAAAATTGAAAAAAGGAAAAAAGATACCATGTAAGATTTTATGTTATTTTCCTCTAAATCCAAGGCTTCATAAGATTATTTATGTGCTCAAAGACATCTCCTTTGATGTCCTGGCTTCATGACAAAAGAGTTGATGATGGAATAATGAGGCATCCAGCTGATTCAATGGCATGGAAAAAATTTGATGAGCTTCACCCATCTTTTGTTGTTGAGCCTTGTAATGTACGACTTGGACTTGCTAGTGATGGTTTCCAACCATTTGGAATGTAGAAAACTTCGTACAACATTTGGCCCATGGTACTTATTCCCTATAATTTTCCACCATGGCTTTGCATGAAGCAAGAGAATTTTATTTTGTCAATGCTTATACCTAGCCCAGAGAGTCCTAGTGATGCAATTGATGTCTATCTGCAACCTTTGATGGAGGAATTGAATGAATTATGGGAGAGTGGAGTCGAGACATCAAATAGAATGAATTTTACGTTACATGCATCTTTGTTGTGGACCATTAATGACTTTCTAGCATATGAAAATTTGTCTGGATGGAGTATAAAAGGAAAATTGGCTTGCCCATATTGCAATAAAAAATACACTATACAAGGCTAATATGGCCAAAAACAGTGTTATATTAGCCATAGACGCTATCTTCCTCTTAATCATAAATGGAGAAATGATAAAGCATCATTTGATAACACTATTGATCACAGACAACCGCTTGAAATGTTGTCCGGTGATGATATACTTGATCAGGTTGCTGATTTAGATGGGTTGCCATTAACAAAGGATCCACGGAAGAAGATTAAAATATCACACAAGAAAAGGGGGGATGATTGGAATAAGAAGAGTATATTCTTTAATCTTCCATATTGAAAAACCTTATTGTTGCGACATAATCTTGATGTGATACACATTGAAAAGAATATATGTGTCAATATTTTGGGGACAATCTTAGATGTCAAAGGGAAAACAAAAGACACCTTGAGTACTCAGTTGGATTTACAACAAATGAAAATACAAAAAGAATTGCATCCAATACAAAATGGAGATAAATATTAGTTGCCAGTAGCATCTTACACATTATCTGATGAAGATAAGGAATAGTTTTTCAAAATTTTGAAGAATTTAAAGGTCCCAGATGGATTTTCCTCTAATATTTCTCAATGTCTCAACCTTAAGGATAAAAAAATTGCAAGATTAAAAAGTCATGATTTCCATATAATTCTACAACATTTACTCCCTCTTGCATGCATGGTATGCTTTGCAAATCTGTGTCTACACCACTTATTGAGTTGTCTATTTTTTTCAAAGTGCATGGAGCAAAATGTTTGAGCGTAGAGGAGTTGGAACAAATAGAAGCTCAAATACCAAAAAACATTATGCAAGTTAGAAAAGGTGTTCCCTCCTGCATTTTTTGATGTCATGGTGCACTTGTCTGTTCATCTACCTGATGAAGCTAAGATTGCCGGACCAATTCAACATCGGTGGATGTATCCAATAGAGAGATACCAACACTTTTTGAAGTGTTTTATTGGTAATATGGCTCACCCTGAAGGTTCGATTGCAGAGGGATATTTAGCAATTGAATGTATGACTTTATGTTCAAGGTATTTGAATACAATAAAGATAAAGTTTAATTGTCCGAAGATAAATTATGATGGTGGTGTAATCGAATGTGAGGGTGATTTGACAATACTTTGTGAACCTGGAAAAACTTTAAAGGGTAGCACACCAGACAAACTTGATTCAAACGATATGGAGGATGCACAATTTTAAATTTTGAAGAACTGTGATAAAATTCAACGATTTCTCGAGTTAGTATTGATTTAATCTAATAATTTATTTATACCTTGTCTATATGTTTAATTTAAAATAACATGTAAAACTTCAATTCTTTGTTAGAGAATTTTCATAAATTTATAGTGAGACCTCTCAACAAAGTTCAGATGTGGAGTGGAATAGAAAATTCATTAGTTGGTTACAAAAAAAGGTTAGTAGAAATTAATCAATTTTCTTAAATCTAGTATGCAATTAAATATTGTTTCCTAAAAACTATTTGATGTTGTTAAGTTGTAGGATTATACAAACATGATGATAGTAAGAGAATAGAAGATTTGTTATATTTATCACGTGGCCCTATGGCATATGTCACAAGATTCAAAGGCCATATTGTTAATGGATATAGGTTTCATGTGAAAGAGTATGATCAATATTTGAAAACTCAAAATTGTGGAGTGGTTGTAGTAGGTGAGACCGGTGAAGAATAAAACCATATGAATTACTATGGCAAGTTAACCAAGGTTCTTGAATTACAATTTGTTGGGGGAACAAGAGTGATTTTATTCAGATGTATTTGGTTTGATGTGTATGATCAAAAGAGGGGAGTTAAAATGGATGAATATGGCTTTGTAAGTGTTAACCGTCGGTGATATTTGAAAATAAATGAGCCATTTGTATTAGCTAGTCAAGCATCACAAGTATCTTATGCTATTGATCATTCCAACAAAGCTTGGCAAATACTGCAAAAGGTTCAACCTCGTGATTCTTTTGATAATTCGGAAAAAATGATGATGACTTAGAAGAGTTAGATAACTCTACACAAGTGAAAAGAAAAAGAACTCATTAAGGTTTGGAGCTTTGTCATGCTTTCTTTTACTTTATTAATTTTTTTATGGTAATGATTCTCTATAGTATTTCTATGAAAATTTGTTTGATGCACTTGGTCTTTAATGTTACCTTGATCTTACTATAGTAGTAATGGTTCATGCAAGGAACCTATGTTACATGTACATGTGTCTCTTTTCTAAATGCGTTTTCAATTCACATTTCTTCTTATGAAAGACTTCCTAACCTATTTGAACTTTTGTTTGGAAGACCTTGCTCTTATTTTTTATTTTTTTGTATTATCTAGGTTGACATGAATCCCTCAAAAACTCTGAAGTATGAAATGGGACAAGCTTCAAAAATCCCCAAGCATGAACTCATTTAGCCAGGTGCCTTAGCAAAGGGACTAGGTCAAAGTTTGAAAACTATGAGCACTATCAGAGTTAATGCTGAACAAAGGACTCTGATTACCAAAAATAGAAGTTACTATACAACAACTTTAAAGTTGAATAAGTTAGCAGATAATAGTTTCCATGTGCATCCTTGTTTTGAGGAAAAGGAAGTCAATGCTCCCCTCCATCAAGAAGCTGAAGTGAATCAACACATTTTGACCAGTGATGCAAGGGGTCATGGACAAAGCTTAAGGATTATTACTGAAAAAAGGACTATGATTGGCGAAAATAGAAATAGTACAACAACTTCTAGTCAAAACAAGCCAGCAAAGAAAAATATCCCTCTGTCTCCTGATTTTAATCCAATGGAAGACAATGACGCCATCTTTCTAGAAACGGAAGTTACTCGAGATACTCAAAGAAGTGATCATTTGCTAAAGAGTTAGTCTGGTTAATCTATTTGATCAAGAAATTCTGCTTAGCTTTCTATACTTAATCTCCTCTGTATTCGTTTTGTTGCTAATGGGAATAAACTTCTTATTTTGGTTGACTTTCATCAAAATGTGCAGGTCCATTTTAATTTGATAAGTCCAAAAAAGTGATTGAAGTGCCTCGAGTTGCCCAAAGAAGTGATACTACTATTTTATTTTATTTGTGCAACTTCTTTTTGTTAGTTGAATCGAAGTCTTGTTTTTTTTACTTGCAGTTAAATTCGCAGGTCCGTTTTAATATAGAAAAGCAAAAAACCTAGTTGGAGTGGCTCAAGGTTCTAAGGGAAATCAAACTAGTAAGTATTTTCTTGTTGTTACCTGTAAAGCAGCAAAAAAATTATCTATGAATCGCTTCCCTAGGAAGATATGTTAGCATATAACTAGCATTTTTAGGAACAGGGACCTTCGAGAGAAGGGCAATATTAGTAGTTATTTGTCTCAGTAACTCTCCATTCTGAAAGAATTGCAATCCTTCTTCAGCAACATCTTTCTTAGATGTTGTCCATTCCCCTTTCTGTATCACATTATGTTTTTTTGGCAACTTAAGGCCTGATCTCTTGGAATAGGCACTAATATTAAGCTTTGATATCTCAATTAAAGTGAAGATTTAATTTTATTTTAGTCAAACTAAGATGATGTCAGTGGAAAGTTATCTGCCAATCTTATATTACACAATAATGTTGTTATCTCTCATGGTGAAAGAAGAAGTAACTTTTAGAACCTTGAAAATAAATAAGTATTATTTGGGGAGCCTGATTTATATTTCTCAAGTACAAAGTAAAATGTTTACACATGACAATGCATTTAAATTATAGTCCACTTATACTCATTCTATCCTCGTGGAGTGGATGCAGTTGTGCTGTGGAATCACATGAATAAAAGAAATATAGTTGTGGGGATTCTCACATTTGTTCTCCTAATTTGGGTAGTTGTCCCTAGGTTTGGAACTGTGGATTGGTACCTCTCAAAGGCGAAGGAAATTTAGTGTTCCGATAGCATGGTATTTTGGATATTCTGTATTACAATCTTATAGACCAGACCATTGTATACATTAATAATTTCAGAACTTGACACCTAAAACATAACTACTGGATCATTCTCCAGATTCTTTAGATTATTTAGTGCTAATGATCAATTTATATCAAAGAGCATAGTTGACTTATTTTAAACTTTGCAGGTCCAGTTGGATATGATAAGGGAGAAAAAATGATTGAAGTGTATCGAGATGTTCAGAGAAGTAATACTAGTATACATTACTTTCTTTTGTGTAATTATTTGTTGTTGTTAGTTGGCTTGAAGTTTTATTTTGTTTTAATATTATAATATGCAGGTCTACTAAAGTCTAAAAAGGAAAAAAAAGTGATTGAAGTGGCTGAAGATGATACGAGAAATGAAACTAGTATGTATTTTCTTGATGTTACTGGTAAAATAGCCGAAAAGGTATCTTTCCTATGTATTTGACATCTGATGCTTCATTATGTTTTTTCACTAGTCCTAACCATATTAACCTCCACCTATTCTTGATTCATCAATTGTGATTTTTTGAATTAATGTTTTTAAAAATTGAAAATCAGATTTGGGATTTTAAGTTTTCCAATATTTATTCCATTGCTAGTTGCCCCTTTCTGTATCACATCTTTTTTGGCAACTTGAGGACTTATCTCTTGCAATGGGCAATGTTCTGCCTGGTTTGTCTAGTTGTCACTTGGTTTGTAACTGTGCTTTGGAATCACATGGATAAAAGAAATATAGTTGTGGGGATTCTCACATTTATTCTGCCTGTTTTGTCTAGTTGTCCCTTGGTTAGGAACTGTGGATTGGTACCCCTCAAAGGGGAAGGAAATTTACTTACCCGATAGCATGGTATTTTGGATATTCTATCTTACAATCTTATAGAGACCAAACCATTGTATACATTAATAATTTCAAAACTTGACACCTAAATCATAACTATTGGATCATTCTCCGTATTCTTTTGATCATTTAGTGTTAATGATCAATTTATATCAAAGAGCATAGTTGACTTACTTTAAACTTTGCAGGTCCAGTTGGATATGATAAGGGTGAAAAAATGACTGAAGTGTATCGAGATGTTCAGAGAAGTAATACTAGTATATATTACTTTCTTTTGTGTAATTATTTGTTGTTGTTAGTTCGCTTGAAGTTTTATTTTGTTTTAATATTATAATTTGCAGGTCTACTAAAGTCTAAAAAGGCAAAAAAAGTGATTGAAGTGGCTGAAGATGCTACGAGAAATGAAACTAGTATGTATTTTCTTGATGTTACTGGTAAAATAGCCGAAAAGATATCTTTCCTATGTATTTGACATCTGATGCTTCATTATGTTTTTTTCACTAGTCCTATCCATATTAACCTCCACCTATTCTTGATTCATCAATTGTGATTTTTTGAATTAATGTTTTTAAAAATTGAAAATCAGATTTGGGATTTTAAGTTTTCCA
>JAJOOR010018163.1:0-44646 GCA_036250505.1 Solanum acaule | reverse complement strand
AGAAAATAGGTAATTTTTATTTATTTTGTTGAAAATTAATTTTTTGTTTTCTTTTTTATAATTTATTTTAATTAATTAGTATATCCAAAAGTCACATGTTTTTTTTTAATTAGTTATCAAGATATGTTATTCTTGAGGGTATTGCACACACTTTTATTATAATTATAGTTTAATTGTCAAGAAAGTGTCAAAATGACATAACATGTTCTTAGTTAAAGTGTCTAGAAAAAATTGGTGTCAACTTTAAGAGATCAACGATGGATTCCGCTTTAATAGAAAATCACAAATGATGATCAGTTTATCGGGTTACTTACTAATATGTACAAGCAACAAAATTTATTTTCAAAAAGTGATCATATGTAGATGTAATGTATCGAATGTATATATAATGTATTAATATTGTATAATCGTGTATAGATATTGTAGAATTATGTATCAAAGATGTATATACAATTTTGATTTAATAAAGTATACATTGCAGATGGATATTTTTCAATCCAACCTAACTCAAATTTCCTCTAAACAGTTTCAAAATTCAGATATGAGCTCATCTCAATTAGATTGTTGTGTACTAATTGTTATGTCTTTTACGCATGGAACATTTTTTTAACGTGTAATTTCTTGTTTTAATAATTACAAAACAAAAAAAAAAATTATGATACAACCAAGGCTTTAAAAGCATTAGTTCAATAATATGAATCAGCGGTCCTTCATTTGAAAGAAACTTGACAACGTTAGTAAACAACAATCCATTCACACGTAAAAAAAAATGTTATACGCTAAACATATAAGATTCAAATTTTTGATCTAAAGAAGAAAAATGTTATACAACACTATTTTATATGATCTAAAGAAGAAAGCAAGGGAGGACCCACATGATACCGGATGTGTGCTCGAGCACCCATTAACCTCGTAGCGAACTATATATATTTATATAGAAATTAAGAAAAAACGTATAAAATCTAAAGCCGAGCACCCAAGTCACAAATGGTTTGGTTGGCGTAGTGGTCATAACTGTGTGTTTGAGGTTATTAACTTGCTTTTGGTTCTGGGTTTCGATTCCTGCACGTTAATTTTAGTTTAAAATTCAATTCTCCTCTTTCTACTTATTTATTTCAATTTGTTTTCTTATTTTATTTTATTTTTCTCCTTATGTTGATTTTTCTTTTTTCCCTTTCACCAACTGACCTTTCGTTAACTTTTTCTAAACAAAACTTTATAAAAAAAAACATTTTCCTTCTTCCTTTTTTCGTTTATCCGAAATAATTTTTATTGTAGGTTTTTATATTGATATTTTCGCTATCATATTTAAAAAGAGAATTTTATACAAATCTCACAGTTTTAAGAGCTAGTTACATATTATTCCTACTCTTTTTCAAATTATAAAAATCCCTTAAATTTGGTGGAATTTGGATACATCACAAAACGTCCCGATACATCACCTAAAGTAATGTATCCGATCATTGGAGAGAATGATTTTTTGTAATTTTTTCAAATGGTAGCAAATTTTAAGAAATATGGTAAAATAAGTTGTGTATTTAGGTAATTGTTCCGTACCCTACTTTTCTTGTAGGTTTATCATTCAAACTATAAATGTGTGACTTATGTAACAATGTAGAATGATACATTCTATCCAAATATACCGAATTTGCTTAGTTAAGAATTCAAAAGGCTCCATATGAAACCTTATGGGTTAATATTTTCCTTTAATTCACAATATGTTGTGTTCGTTTTTCGTGTAAGTAAACAGTCATTTCATTTCCTCTTAGGCGTACCATTTATACTTTGAAGAAATTAAAGGGCTAAGAAATTATAAAAATGAAGAGAAACATCAAAGATAAAGTATGCATTGGCACTTAACTAGGCCATGAATTACATTATTATTATTTGGACTAAGGCCCTTATTACATATCATGTAGTATTTCAGTGTTTTGATGATTCTCACAAAGGCAGGGACTTGGTCCATAGTTTAATCGCTATCGTCCACGTCTCAATGGTGAACACTTGTAAAGTTGCCTTGTTAGCGGTTAGGTGAGAAGGACTGTGTAATCCTCTAATGAGAATGGACAAAGTTGTTTGTTCAATGGATAATACATCATTGGTTGATTGATATATTCAAAAACAACAAACAACAAAGATCATTCATTTAAAGGGTTATATTTTTCTTTAAAGAACTCAAGCTTTAAAACACACACCGAGGGACCTGATATTGATATTAAGGGCATCTTTTAAGTGTTGTTGTCTAAATGTTTGTAATGTGCTGAAATTGTAAGATTCGTTTCTCATCTATAAAGAAACGCATCAAGTCTGTTATTTGTGTACCAAATACAAGAACACAGTCAAAGTTAATTGTGTGTCTTGTGAGTGAAGTCTATATTAATTAGAGTTAGTTAATATAGTAGGCAATGGAGGCATTGCTTTGGCTCAATTGAGTAATAGAGTTATTACTTGTAGTGAGATATGCGTTTAATCTCGTTTGATGTATTTTAAATCTGTATTTACTTGTTGCTTGATATTAGTGAAAACTGTTGGAAATTCTGTGAGTACATGTCGTTGTTTTACTCCCTTGAAAAATGAGGTTTCTACGTAAAATCTCCTTGTCTGTATTGTTCTTTGTATTTCTTTTACTACATTCCAGAATACCTTCGACCTGGTACTATAGCACATGGTGAGTTAGCATATCTCAACAATTGGTATCAGAGTTTGAACTTTCTATTTGACTAACATCAAGAAAGGATCCTGCGAAGATGGCTGCTCCACCAAGCTTAGAAGAAGGTCTGTCCATCACATGTCCCCCTTGCTTTAATATACAGTACTATGAGTGGCGGAAGACTAGAATGCATGACTATATTATGGTAGAAGACAGTGAACTTTGGGACATCATTCTTGATGGTCCTTATGATCCTACTAAGGATATTAAAGAATGAGATCTGACTTGCGTGGTTCCCAAAACCAAAAGGAAGTATGATGAAACTGATAGAAAAAAAATCAAAATAAATTACAAGGCTAAGAAACTACTGGTTTGTGGGATTGGAGGTGATGAATACAATAAAATCTCAGCAAGTGAAACAGGTAAGGAAATTTGGGATTGCTTAAAGATAACCCACGAAGCTACTATTCAAGTGAAGGAATTGAAAGTGGACATGCTTACGACTTAGTATGAGAACTTCAGCATGAAGGAAGGACAGACCATTCATGAGATGCACATCAAATTCACTTCCATTACCAATGAGCTTCGATGTCTTGGTCAGCCTATACATCCAAACAAGTAAGTTCAAAAGATTCTTTGAGTTCTTCCGAATTCATGGGTGAGCAAGGTAAATGGTACCAGTGAGGCTAGGGACCTAAAGACTCTCACCATGGACGAGCTGATTGGAAACTTTCAAACTTATGAGCTAAAAAAGCAACAAGATCTCTCTAAAAGAGAAGGAAAGAAAGAAAGGTCCTTGGCACTGAAGGCCTCCCCAAGTGAACTATCAGAAGACGATGAGGGGATGGCCTACCTTACTAGAAGGTTTCAAAAAATAGTTAAAATATATTGAGGGTTTCAGAGAAAAGGAAACTCTAGTCGATCTGCAAATGCAAATGATCTCTATAACAAGTGCGGAAAGCCAAGACATTTCATGAGAGAGTTTCCAAATCACAAGCTAGAGTACAAAGATTACGTCAGAGGAGATAGAGAAAAGCATAGGGACCAGGTCATTGATAATGTAAAGAGAAAAGCAACCGCTAATCAGATGGTAAATAAAGCTCTTGTTGTATGGGGTAACTCCTCAAGTGACTCTGAGAAATCAAATAATCCTGAAGATATTTCCATGATGGTGATCAAAGATGAGGAGGACATCTTCAACTCTCTTTCTTCATTGATGGCAAAGTCAGAAGATGAAGACACTAAGGAAGAGGTAACCCTTCTTGACCTTAAAAGTAATATAGATACTTACTCCATCAAAAGGTTAAAAAAACTTGTTGTTGTGCTAATTAATTCAGTTGGTGAATTAACTGTTGAAAATAATGCCTTGAGAGAAAGCTTAGACTTTTGTCAAGATGAAAAAATAGTTCTTCTATCTCAATGTCTGAAATAAATTGTAGAGTGGTAGCTCTGGAGACTGATTACTTGCAACTTAAAGAAAAGTTAGAAACCACTTTAAATGGGAAAAAGAAGCGTAGTTTTAAGTTGGATCTAGAAGAAAACATAGAGAAATCTGAGGTAAAACTGGCTACTGCACTAGAAAGAAACTCCTAGTTAGAAATGGATCTAGGTCAAGCTAAGGAGGAATTGAATAAATCCTTAAAATGGACTAATTCCTCAAAGATCCTTGCAAACCTGGCTTATCAAAAATACAACAATGGGAAGGGTCTGGGATGTTGGAAGATAGAGTCTCTTTACAACCCTCACATCAAGTGTCTCTGATAACTTGTTGTGCACTCATTGTGGTAGAAACAACCATATGAAAAGGACTTGTGAATCTCTAAGTAAATTCAAAGAGAACCTTGAAAAGTTCTCCAAACTAAAGGAAAGAAGGAATCTAGTCCTAGCTATTAGTTCAATGAGAAAAAACTACCTCCTTGGATCGGAAAGTTTCTTACAAGCCCTTGTCTAATCTTTGAAAACTCCGTCTCAAGTGGGTTCCTAAATCTAACAAATGATTATTTGTCTGCAGAAGAGAGGAAGCAGTCAATGCTGGTTCATGGACATCGGAATCTCCAAGCATATGACTGGAGAAGTGCATCACTTCCTCTCTTGTGAAGCACACCAAGGTGGTGGTGTGTCATTTGGAAATGGTAAGAAAGGGTACATTCTTGGAATTGGGAAAATCGAAGTCTGCGGAGCATTCCATAGATGATGTTTACTATGTTAATCGTTTGAAGTATAACTTGCTTATTGTTTCCCAAATTTGTGATAAGGGAAAGGAAGTCAATTTTTTTTCCAACAAGTGCATTGTTACCAATCTCATCTCTCAAGAGGTAATATTAATTGCAAAAAGGCTCAACAATATGTTTTTATCAAACCTAGACTCAATAAGAGGAGATAATCTTACATGTCTTAGTGTTCAAAGTGGCAACACTGATTGTGGCACATGAGGCTTGGTTATGTAAATACATCACTTCTGAATAAACTTGTCTTCGGGGACCTGGTCCTTGGTTTGCCAAAATTGAAATTTGCAGTTAATAAGATTTGTAATGCTTGTGTTAAAGGAAAGCAAACCAGATCCTCGTTCAAACATAAGAAATGCATAAGTACAATAGGGAGTAGGTGGGTTTACGAAAACAAGCTTGATAAGCATGTGATTATTACAAGAAACAAGTAAAGGCTGGTAGTGCAATCATATAATCAGGAGGAAATGATCGATTATGATGAAACCTTTTCTCCAGTTTCTAGAATGGAGGCTATCATGATTCTAATTGAATTAGCCACATACATGGATTTCAAGTTGTTTCAGATGGATTCAAAAGTGTATTTCTCAATGGTTATCTGAAAGAAGAGGTACATTTCAAACAACCTCCAGGTTTTGAAGATGTTGATCTACCGAATCATGTGTTAAAGTTGGATAAAGCCCTATATGTCCTCAAGTAGGCTCCAAGAGCATGGCATGAGAGGTTGTCAAAGTTTCTTCTTGAAAATGGTTTCAAAAGAGAAAATATTGACAACATATTATTTCTGAAATCACGAGGGAAGGAACTACTCATTGTACAAGTGTATGTTGATGACATAATCTTTGGGGCTACATCAGAATCATTGTGCAAGGACTTTACCTCTTTGATGGGAAGTGAGTCTGAAATGAGCATGATTGGAAAACTCTCTTTTTTCTTAGTCTTGCAAATCAAGCAGTCCACTCAGGGCACTTCTATCTGTTAAGAAAAGTATATCAACGAACTTCTCAAGAAGTTCAAAATGTTGGAGGCTAAAGGAATTGTTACCCCCATGGGAACACTTGCTAAACTTGAAAGTGATGAAGCTAGTATCGAAGTAAATGAGATGATGTATACAGGAATCATTGGATCACTTCTCTACAAGCAGGCCAAATATTGTGTTCAGTGTGGGAATGTGTGCAATATTTCAGGCATCCCCAAAGGAATCTCACTTAAAGATAACTAAGCGCATTTTGAGATATCTAAAAGGAACTTAGGACCTGGTCCTATTTTATCCTTAAGGAGATATGTTTGATCTGATTGGCTATGTTGATGCTGACTATGTAGGGTATTTCGTTTATAGGAAAAACACCTTAGGAATGGCTCACTTTCTGGGATCATTACTAATCCCACGGGGAACCAAGAAGCAAAACTCTATAGCCTTGTCAACAGCTAAGGTTGAGTATGTGGCTGCGACATCATGTTGTGCACAAATTTTGTGGATCAAGCAACAACTTGAAGACTTTGTATCCTCTCAGATACGATCCCTCTTATGTGTGACAACACAAGTGCAATGAATATAGCCAAAAATCCCATTCAACATAAAAGAACCAAGCACATTGATGTGATACATAATTTCCTTAGAGATAATGTTGGAAAGGGAAATGTTGCTATGAAGTTCTGCAAGACTAAAGATCAAATAATTGACATCTTCACCAAAGTGTTGAGAAAGGAACACTTCATCAAGAATAGGATGAGTTTGGAGATGCTCAGGCTAAACTGATTCCTCACCAACTATGCAAGTGAACCTATCATTGACTATGCTCAGAGGGCAGGTATCTATGCTTGTTTGTTTTTGAGAATTGTATGGGAACTCACATATTTACCTTATTGTAGGTACACACTCATGTCACTATGGCTAGAGGGAAGATTAAGTCATATTAATCAGGGCTACTCCAAGCAAGGGACTAGGTCCTTACTCAGGTTAGTATCACCTTACTATGTTAAGTTACTACCTAATGGTCACTTGCCAGATGTCATATCTTTGTCTTTCCATAAAGAAACGTCTTTCCATTTCAAGTCCAAAGGTCACCTCTATTCACAGACCCAATGCAAGTGTTAAAAGACACCAGAATCCTTCTTTTCTTCAAAAAAATTCACAGCAATCCTTCTAAATCTTCTCTTGTGTTCATTTTTTTTACTATCCACTCTCTTCCTTCTTCTAAGAAATGTCTAAGCCAACCTCTCCTTCAAAAGATCTTATTTCCCCAGAAATAAAATACCCTAGTTCTTTCCAATTCTCAACCCTTTTTGAAGATCCCTCCCCTTATACATGTGTGTGGGATGGGTGAAACTGGCGAGTTTGAAACACCTCGAACGGAAGTACTGGAGTCTCCAACAGCACAAACCCTTTATAATCTTCCCTTGCCAACAGAGGTTCACCCACTCTAGTTATTTCTTCTCCAAATGCCTCAAATCACTATGAGGTACAATCTATTGTTAAACCCTTTGATGATATGCTTGCCTTGGAGTTAGATATCACTTCATAACCCGACCATGTGTCTTTAGTAATGTATGAGAAGTTGTTTGATGGTGACTTACTCAAAGGAAAAGGGTTGAATCAAACATTTTGGTAGCATTATTGGAATGGATTATTCAAAGCTTGACTACTTTGAAGGATATATCCATCCTCCTTTCTCTGAAGTTGAGTGTAAATCACATATATCCGGTCCTCAAAAGGTCTGAACCCTTGTTTGACAAAACCACTGAAATTGAGGCTCAAATCGACTTAAATCAGGAAGAGGGTGAAGAGGATGAACAAGCTCCTCTGACTTGGAAACCAACTAGAAGAAGAGGAGAAAATGCCCCGGAAAAAGTGGTTGTCAAAGGAGAAATCTTAGGTGTTGACAAGGTTGCACAAGTGTCAGAGGTACCAAGTGCGGTAACAAGAAAACATGATGGAAAATGCAAGGGAAAGCTTGTTGAACCCTCTTTTGTTAAGGTTGCACGAAAGTATACTACACGGGGATCACAGTAGAAACTAACGTGGGTGTTATGGAAGCAAACAAAGCCCAAGCGCTTCACAACAAAAGGAAGAAAAAAACTTCCATCTCCAAAGATGTTCAAACAAGGGATCCCATTGATATCTCATAGGAGGGTGTGGCTGTCGGGTCAAGTGAGATTGAATCAGACGACATCGTAAGGGTTGTGGCCAAAAGACATAGAGAAGTAAAGTAGATGAAAATTAAAGTTCTAAAGAATAAGAAAACCAGCAAGGGGAAGAAAGCAAATAAGGCTCCTGTTGAACCAAAGATTTCATCCAAGTCCAAATCTACAGAGGGACTAGATCTCCTTGTCAGGAAAGGCAAAGGGGATACAATTTTGACCAGGGAGGAGAGAATCAAAGATCTCTAAACCCAGAAAGTATTTAATGGAAGGGTTTTTTTATCCTGAAATAATAACCAAACTAGGTATGTGTTACCTGGTAGACAATATAATGTTGCAGGACTAGATCATTTGTTTGAATTGCATGTACCGTACTTGCATGAGCCAAAAGTAAGGGAAATTTTTCTATAAAATGGAACTCCTACAACATGGAGGCATCAAGAAACAAGTGCATGATTGGGAAATAGGCTTATGTGAAGAAGTGTTGGGCATCATTCTGGACGTGCCTTGCAAAGGGACCAGGTCTGTCGAAGGGTGTAAGCCTTTTAAGGATTTTGTTCAGTTGGCAACCAAATTTGGAGATCTTAAATGTTCTAAAGTTCCTAAGAAGTATCTTAAGGGAAAATATCAGTTGTACTTCGAATTTGTCAACACGTTACTGCTACCCAGAACTGAGAAAAGTACAATTGCCTCATCAGCAGATCTCTTTCTCATGGAGTTGCTTGATACCTTTGAAGCAATTAATCTTCCAACAATCATGCTGGAACATATGCACAGAATCATGACTTTAAAGAATGGAAAACATGGGAATGCATTTGGATACTTGTTGAATAGGGTGTTCCTCCTCTTTAATGTGCCTCTTGGTAGAGGGGTGGCAGGAACCATCAAAAAAACTTTATCCATGTCCACACTTATTGAGTCTGAATGTGTGGAGGGAAAGATTAAAGCCAAGTCTAAGGTCTCTATTCTTCAGAAAAAACAACAGTGTTGAAATGCAAAATAAAGGACCTCACAAGTAATCTAGTAGAAAAAGAGTTGGAGATTACCAAACTTCATGTTTTCCTTCAGAAGGAAAGGTCTCAGGGACCTGGTACTAGTGCTGACATGCAGGGGAACTGGATAGCTTGAGAGCACAAAATGCAAAAGTGACTGTGTGAAACGCCTTGTTGGATGAGGAAGTAAAGTCTCTCACGAAGAAGTTGTTGCAGGAACACAATGAGGCAAATCATCGCATGACTATGCTGCTACAATCCTTTCCTCCCCGTCCTCCCCCATCATAAAGCACGTTCGACATCTGATCCTTCTCTATGTTTTTCCCAGTGGCATTGTGTTCTTAGGTTTGTGGAATTCTTAACTGACAGTTTTGTGATACTTGTCCTATTTTGATGAATGCCCGATTATGATATATCTTTTGCTTCATTGTTTTGCCTATTTGATCATGTACTTAATTTCTTATAGATATGGGTTCCCTGACATTTACTTAACATCTTGCATATGCTTATTATGTTATCTTTTCAATAATGTCCAAATGGGGAATATATTGTATATACGTTGAGGATATTGGTGACAGGAGAAATACGACAACAAGGGAAGAAAGATAGGAGGAATGAAACAATGAATGATCACATATAGGAGAGCTATTTGTTTGACATCTTTAAAAAGGGGGGAAATGTAGTATTTCAGTGTTTTGATGATTCTCACAAAGGCTGGGACCTGGTGCAAGGTAGAATTGCTCTCATCCAAGTCTGAATGGTAAATAGTTGTAAATCTGCCTTGTCAGCGGTTAGGTGAGAAGGACAGTGTACTCCTCCAATGAGAGTGGATGAGGTTGTTTTTTCAACAGATAATACATCCTTGGTTGATTGATATAATCAACACAACAAACAACAAAGATCATTCATTCAAAATGTGTTATATTTGTCTTTGAAGAACTCAAGCTTTAACACACACACAACAAGGGACCTGATAGAGCTATCAAGGGCATCTTTTAAGTGTTGTTGTCTCAATGCTTGTAATGTGCTGAAATTGTAAGATTTGTTTCTTATCTATAAAGAAACACATCAAGTCTTTTATTTGTGTACCAAATACAAGAACACAGTTAGAGTTAATTGTGCATCTTGTGAGTGAAGTCTATATTAATTAGAGTTAGTTAATTTTAAGGGCAATAGAGGCATTGTTTTGGCTCGGTTGAGTGATAGAGTTATTACTTGTAGTGAAATTAAGAATTTAGTCTCGTGTGGTATATTTGAAGTATGTATTCACTTGTTGCTTGTTATTAGTAAAAACTGTTGAAAATTCTGTGAGTACATATCGTGGTTTTACTCCCTTAAGAAAGGGGGTTTCCACGTAAAAACTCATTGTCTTTATTGTTCTTTGTATTTCTTTTACTGCCTTCCAGCATAGCTTCGCCCTGGTACTATAGCACACGGTGATTTAGCATATCTCAACACATTACATTGTCATAATTTTATTAGAGAGAAAATCGAGGCATGTATATAACATATGACAACGATCAATATGATTGGGCCTTTGCACAAGGAGGATACAATTTGAAGTTAAACACCATTGGGTTCTCCGAGAGAACCAAACGATCATATCAATTTTGTCTGACGGTGCCAATGTTGTGGCATTTTATGTCGAGACAGAACACTAGCTTATAGTTGTAACCAGCAACATGCTTGATTTGGAACCCACTACTCACATCCAAAGTATTTCCCAACTCTACACCTATTTTTATGGTATACCCATGTTGCGGAACAAATTTAGCAATGTTGTCAGCCTTCCACACCATTAGGTCAGTACACGAATTTAAAGAATCAATATAGAATGTGATGTTTACCGGAGATGACTCCACAATCTTTTTGTAATTGGGATTTTTTAGGTTCAAAATAAAATTTGATACCGTAGTCTGCAACATCTTGAGATTCCACAACCGATGTGGGACAAGTGTTTTGTTGTTGATCGCCGAGATCAGCTAGGCATATGCTTCCGTCCTCAATGGAGTGGTGGGAGGAATCATGTCATACCTATTGATTGCGTTGAGGGGTTTACCATTGATATCGAATACATCTACTAATAGTAATTGGTTGTTGTTGCAAGTTGCTAAGGGAAGGAATATTGCAAGGGAAACAAAGAGTATATGATCTTCATCTTTAGGGACTTTTTTTTGTTTTGATGATTTATCCTTCCCTTGCTAACCCCTTCATTTTATAGACAAAATTTATCCGCCCCTACCCACTACCTCCCACCAAAACACGTATCGGGTATCTCTATCCACCAAAGTTGGAGGAAAATGAGAAGAAATTACTCATAACTCCCTCTATTAATTTCATATTACTTGACACAACCTAAACTTGCATTATTAATGATGTTTTAGGACTTTAAATTAGATTACTACTACTACTTTATGTAATTATTTAATACTAAAGGTAGTATGAGGAAACAGACTCTCTCGATTTGCTAGAATGGACAAGCAAAATGAAAATTTTACTTTTAATAGAGACGTCAAGTATATAATAAAACAAGGGACTACTATTTTTTTTATCTTTACTGAAATTTAAATCTGAGATCTACCTTATAGTTTTTTTTGTGCTAATTTCATTAATTTCTAGGGCACAATCAACAATCTCAAATGTCATTTTGGTTATAATACATATGGGAGTATTCATGACCATTTTTCAATCAGCCTTGGTTGTTCCCTCCTCTCCCCTAACTGTAAGAGTTTTCCCTCTTTGGCTCGTTGTTTTTTCGGGTGCCAGTATATATATATATATACTAGTTTTTCACATGTATCGCACATGATTACCAATTCAGAAAATATATGGTATAGTAAATGGTATTTCTTATTTAAGTGAAGATTTGATTAATAAGCTTTGCACAAAATAATATTGTAGATTCTTTTGTGAATGTTCAATGTGGATCGTCATATATATCTCTTATTCACGCGAACTTATGAAGATGGTCAATGAAAAATTTTATTAGTTAAATGCAATAATATATATATATATATATATATTTTATTTATTTCAATTTGATGAGGTTCAATCATGTAATTAGTCATATCTCACTAATATTACCTTATATACGATATTTGTTGTGTATTTTTCTTGTCATCTAACCAGATCTGTATTCCATGTTAAACTGTTTAGATGTTATATGAATATGTGAAGAGAACAATTACACTTTAGTTTTTGGAACTATTTTTTGTATATTAATTTTTATTTTATAAGTTATAACATAATAAATGACGTTCTTGTTGTTGGCTCTCATATTTGGCTTCTCGATTGACTGTGTACATAAATCAAAGATAGTTATCTGACTGTCCATAGTTAACTGAGAAAGGTTTCCTTTTTTTTACCGAAAAAACAAAAAATTAAAATTAAAGAATATATTCTATCCATGGAATCATATATATAATCACATGTTTATCTTACTCCCAACAAAGATATAGTTCATATATTTGTATACTATTTTCAATTTATTCAACCAAGCATGATTCATATAAGGAAAAATAATAACACCGTGTTATCACATATATAGGGGCGGTATAATAATTTAAAAATTATTGGTCAAAAGTTAATATAAGGAAAGATGAGAGAAAGAAATAATTAATGTAATAACTATGAGAATTCATAATATTATAACAAAAAAATGTAAAAGAGTGTGAATACCATTTTGCAATAATTAGTAATAACGAAGAGAATTTAGAATGTTATAACTGAAGAATTAATGTGCAATAGCTGAATTTCTAATAAATTTTATACTTACATAAACAAATAGGACTTTAATTAATGTTACTATTTTCTTTATAGTTATTAGATTTTAATTTAGTGTAGGGAAAAAATTAAAATATTTATTCCATATTACTAAATATAAAATTTATTTTGTAACTGATAATTTTTAAATGATTCATATATATTCACATATTTTCACATTTGTTGTGAGTTTTTTTAAAAAAAAGAACTCGTTACATTTTAAAATAATATATTTTGAAGTTAGAAGATCTTGTTAACTTGATAATACATTCGTGACATATATAATACTTTAATTTAAATACAAATATATATATATATATATATATATATTGAAAATATTTATTGTCACGCCCCGAGGCTATCCCCTTAACGTAAACACGGGACCTAGGATCACGAGTGACCCAAAGCTAACCCTGAAGCTCACATATCATAAGCATACTGAACGTATCTATGAAAACAAGAACTAATGCGGAAGCTAAATCATGAGATAACGGAAAGATGGGAAATACCAAATACTGATCTAAATATATATAAACTTCTAAGAGTTTAGTGATATTGAACAATCACCAAAAAGCTAAGCTGAATCTAATACTATGTCTAAAAAGCCTCTACTGATTAGAGTTGCTGGGACATGCCCCAAATAACTTTAGCAAAATTGAAAACTGAAATAAAAGACTGAATGTGAAAAACATGTCTATTGTCCTCGAAGTATGAGGACTCACCACTGAATTTGCTGAACACGGACCAGGAACCGATTTATGCGTGATCTGGATGCTGAGTACCTGAACCTACATTATGAAAGGATGTAGCACAGAGTATGCATCAGTACTTGGAATGTACTGAGCATGCAGGATATAGATAATAGTTGAACAAGATATATAAGTTGAACAAAGTATAACTGAGCAATGATATAATCTGAATAGAATTTAAATGTTGCATATAACTGAGCTGAATGCAATGACCAAGTACTAATTATGAATATAACATGCTGAGAATGAATACTGAAGTATAAACTGAAAACCCCATCAAATTCACTAGAGTCTGATTGTGGGAGCTACTATTAACCGACATAAAACCACGTGAGCTAAATGTGGAGTTTGATGTATATGCCCCATCGAGGGGACCCAATATACCTTGCCAGGGGTATAAAGGCATGACTGTTTGATGTATACGCCCCATCGAGAGGACCCAATATACCTTGCCAGGGGTATAAAGGCATGGATGGGGTGATCACTAAATCTGATGCCCAATAGATGGGACTTATAAACTTACGGGGGCACGTAGTTCTGGGATTATGAGGGTACGTTGAACCCTAGTACAACCCGATGCTAAGCCTACTCCCAACTGGAAATGTGTATGACACAACGTGACTGAAGTACTGGATAGCTCAATATTTTGACATGCTAACTGAGAATGCAACATTTTGATACTGACAATGGAACATTCGAAATCTGAGGCATGTTTATCTGTTTAACTAGCCTAGCAAGTGTAATTCATGAACTAAGAGAATTTACACAACTAGGGTTCTGAGTTTCATGCAAAGAACTAAGCAACGTTTCTACATATGGTAATTCGATTAGGAATACTATAACAGCTAAATCACAACCAATATCTAAGGTTTTGGAAACCCTAGGTCTAAATAAGATATAGAGAATCAAGAATTTGATTGAATTCTAGGGACCTAGTGGATGGAAGGAACCCACTAGGGAAATACCACATACTTAGTGATGAAATTCACAGAGAAATCCTTCGATTTTCAGGGCTGAACTGAAAGAAATCTCTTGCTTTGTTCTTGAGGGCTTGGTCGACTCTTTCTCCTCTTTATTTGCTCTAATTTCGATGACTTTTGGAGAAAGAATCGATTAGGGTAAGTCCTGACTAGAATACGGCTTAAACTAAGTAAAATGACGTAGTTTAAATGTCCAACGCATAGGGTAAAAGACCAAAACGACCCCAACTTAAAATTTGACATAGGCCGACCACAGCGCCACTGACGGACCGTCAAAGGGACCACGACCCATCAAGTGGTCGTGGTTCTTGACCAGGGTCTACTGGTTCAGGGCACCCCCCTCTACGGTCCACTTCACTGACCGTGTGAAGGACCACGGACTGTGAAGGCCACCGTGGTTCTTCACTTGGGACTGGAGTCGACGATGGACCTATCCACGGCCCGTCATCAAGACCACGGCCCGTGGTGGGTTCCGTGGTCTGATGCCTGAGCCTTGGTGGCTCTGTCTCACCTTCACGAGCTTTTCCACGGCTCGTGTGGGGATCAACAGCCCATGAAGGGTCCCGTGGTCCACCACTCCTAGGAGGGTGTGAACCACGATGAGGGTGATGGACCGTGGTCCTCAGTACGGCCTGTGAACCCCTCAGTGGTTCACCTGCTTCTGCTGAAAAGTCTAAGTCTATTTTTCTGAGGTATTACAATAGCTCCCCCTTGTGATCATTCGTCCTCGAATGAAGTCTAAACTAGGTGAGTATGGTGGGAAGGAGCTGCAATCCCTACCACTAAGTACTAACCACTGATATTTAACTGAACTTAGTTCCAAGAACATGCAAATATGCTGAAATGCAAGAACAACTAAAGGAACAAGATACTAAGACTGCATTTACACAAGAGTAAATCGAGAGACTGAAGTGGAAATATTTCCTAAACTGAAACGGAATTGGAAGGAAAGTGGTGAGGATATTGGCCTTCATGGTTGCTTCTTCTTCCCAAGTAGCTCCATCTACGGACTGACTCCTCCACAAACCCTTCACTAAAGCGACTTCTTTGTTTCTCAACCTACTGACCTGAAGGTCAAAAATATCAACCGGCACATCTTCATAAGTGAGATAATCCTTAACATCCACACTCTCTAATGGTGTTATCGATGCTGGATCACCCACACACTTAATTAACAAGGAGATGTGAAAGACTGGATGAACTGCTGCTAGTTCTGTTGGCAACTCTAACTCATAAGTCACATTACCAACCGTTTGCATGATTCTGTAAGGACCTACATATCTAGGACTAAGCTTCCGTTTCTTACCAAATCTCATCATCCCCTTCATAGGTGACACTTTCAGGAATACCCAATCATCGATCTCAAACTATAAGTCCCTTCTCCTTACATCTGCATAGTACTTCTGACAACTCTGGGCTGTCTTTAGTCTATCTCTCATGAGCCGAACCTTTTCCATAGCCTCATGAACCAAACCTGGCCCAATCAAATCTGCTTCACCTACTTCAAACCAACCAACCGGAGATCTACATCTACGCCCATAAAGTGCCTTATACGGGGCCATCTGAATACTGGAATGGAAGCTATTATTATAGGCAAACTCTATAAGATGTAGGTGATCATCCCAATTACCCTTGAGTACATTAGACCCCATGCAACCTGACTATGAGACCCCATGCAACCTGACTATCTCATTAATATAGAGTTTGGCGTAGTCCTCCGCTAAGTCTATAGTCTTGACAACCAAGAAGTGAGCGGACTTAGTAACTCTATCTACTATCACCCAAATGGATTCATGTTGTCTGCGAGTATGAGGTAAACCCGTAATGAAATCCATGTTTATCACTTCCCACGTCCATGTATGTCACGACTCAAAAAATGGACGTGATGGCACTCGACTTATCCCACCAAGACAAGTCAACCTAAAACCCAAATATCACAAAAATGCGGAAGTAAGACATATTGAAATCTCAAAATACTATAAGTGCAGATAACTAAGTTAACTTAATAAAACCCCCAAAATCTGATTGTCACGTGTACAAGCCTCTAAAGTATTACAATTGATTAAAAAACACAAGTCTCAAATGACATTGTTTCTAGAATAGAACAAAATCATATATAAAAGTACGAAGGTCCGCTGAAATGACAAGCAACTACCTCACAAACCTCCACAAGAAGCCTCAGACAAAAAGAGAAGATAAAGTATCACGAAGGTCCGGGGCTAGTAACCTACAAAAATGTAGAAGCAAGGGGTGAGTACCAAACCACACGGTACTCAGCAAGTAAACCTCTAAACAGAAGCTAAGGGAACAAAATACGGGTACTCCTTACACCCCCAACAAACCTCCACAACTACAACCTGCATAAAACCAGCCAACCTAACAGTTCACAATTTACATAGCACACAGCTCAACAACAACACTCTAAAAATTTCATATCCTCAACAACAAGCTCAATATTCATTAATCACAAGTTCCACAGAAAGGCACTCACCATATAACCAACACAATGTCAAGTTCATCAATGATAAAGATATGCAATGCAATGAAATGTAATGTCAAGTATAGTGATGCATATCTGACCTAATGATACACACCCGTTGTTTCTTAGTCCGGGACCCATGAGGGACATATATGTCCATGCATCCATCGCGGCGTGCGATACAACCCTCGATATATAGTATCTGTCGTGGTGCGCAACATACCCCTTGATAGTAGAATCTATTGCGGCGTGCAACACGTCCCTTGAAACCAACCCAACTTAACAGTTCACAATTTACATAGCACACAACTCAACAACAACACTCTAACAATTACATATCCTCAACAACAAGCTCAATTTTCATCAATCACAAGTTCCACAGAAAGGCACTCACAAGAATCAGCAAAATACAATATCAAGTTCACTAATGATAAAGATGTGCAATGCAATGGAATGCAATGTCAAGTATAGTGATTCATGTCTAACCTAGTGATACACACTCAATGTCTCTCCGTCCGGGAACCATGGGGGACAAATATGTCCATGTATCCATCGCGGCGCGTTACACGTCCCTCGATATATAGTATCAATCGCGGCTCACGACACGTCCCTCGATAATAGAATCCATCGCAGTGTGCGACACATCCCTCGAAATATAGTATCCATCACGGCGTGCAACATGTCCCTCGAAATGGTACATTCTCTTTAGTTTCTTATTATTTCTCAATTCACATAACACTTGTCACAACCATGTCTCAGAACAATGCAAAATTCACAACAACACAATCGTGATACAACATCAACAATGAATTAATAAGTCTTTCAAAACCATTCTCAACACATCACACACCAATAATTAATCACATAGCCTTTTATTATCCCTTTTTCATCATTAGAATTATTCAATATGGACAAGTCAACCTATCACAAAGTCCCATTACTTCCCAACACATACCACGAAGAAATACATGATTTTATACACTTAACAAGGGTTTAGAAATCCACTTGCCTCAATTAGTCGAACAATCACTCCGGGAGTTGAGTCTTCCCCTTTCATTGGACTTCCAAATAAATGCAATCTATTCAAATAAGTAATCACAATAAGATTTTGAAACTAACAACACTCATATTACTATATGTCTAGCCTAGACCCATAAAAACTCACCCAAATTTATAATTAAGTTCTTAAATCTTGTTGTCAATTAACATGTCAACTCTTTCAATTTTCTCAAAATTTCAAGTCTAGGGTTTAGTTTCAATTTGTCCAATATCATAATGTGATAATCATTAGAAAATTCCATACCCAAAATCAAGAGCATAACCCGTAACATTACTATAAATTACAAATAAAACTCAACCTAATTACCAAACTCATTAGCAATCATTGGGCATCATTACTCAATGATTCTCCATGTCATTAAGTAAAGAAAACAACAACAACAACATTTACTCCCTTTCTGCCGAATCACATCATGCAACAATTAACATTTTTTTCTCTCGCTTTCATAATGCCAACATCCTAATATTACTAATAATATACTACTAATTAATTAGAAAAGAGATAGTTAATTGCAGCAAAATTACAGTTAAGACTATTACCTAGAGAACTGTTCTCGTCAGCGGATGCTTCCAGGTAATTTCTGTTTTCTTTTCTTTTCTAAATTAATTATGCACTAAAGTGACAAATTCTACTAACTTATTTATATATATATGTGCCAAATTGTATAGGGTCTTAAACAAATTTTTTATTTGACCCATTAATCATCAACTAAATAAATAAATATCCGTCAATTACATAATCGTAGTTATCGAATAGTTCAAAATTTTAAAATCAACTTCACCGACTAATAAAAAATAATTCCGGGCAATTATCGAGAGGGGTGAAATGGTAATTTTATGAAAATTTCTAAAAATGACTTTCCGGGTCATTACAACATCATACCTCCTGGTTTCTAATGTTCTACCTTAACCTCTTGATAGTTAGGCCACTTGGCCACAAAATCTGCTATGTCCCTCTTCATGTCGTTCCACCAAAAGACATCCCGTACATCACGGTACATCTTAGTGGCACCTGGACGAATGAAATACCTGAAGTTATGAGCTTCGGTAAGGATCTGCTGCCTTAACTCACCCATACAAAGAACACATAAGCGACCCTGGTAACGAAGCACACCATCTCCCCCTTCAGAGCTGAACTTTCTGTTGATGAACTGCACCTTTCAACTGAAGCACTATAGGATCATTATCTTGTTTTTCTTTAACCTCCGCTACCAATGAAGATTATGACACATTTTGTACTATCACACCATCATCTGATATGTTCGTAAGGCAAACTCCTAAGTGAGCAAGCCAGTGAACATCTTTAGCTAACTTTTTCGTGTATTCCTCAACATGTGCTACCCTACCCATAGACAGTCTGCTGAGAGCATCCGCTACTACATTTGCCTTACCATGATGGTAAGGCACATTCATGTCATAACCTTATAGGAATTCAAGCCGCCTCCTCTGATGAAGATTCAAATCTTTCTGGGTGAACGCATACCAGAGGCTATTATGGTTTGTGCACACATCCATGTGAACACCATACAAGTAATGTCTCCAAATCTCTAGGGCAAATACTACTGCCACAAGTTCGAGGTCATACGTTGGGTAGTTCTTCTCATGGACCTTAACTTGTGTAGAAGCATACAATATAACCTTACCTCACTGCATCAACACACAACCTAGGACGACCGTGGACGCATCACATAGCTGTCTGAACCATCTGGTAGAGTCAACACGGGAGCTATAGTCAACCTACTCTTCAGTTCTAAGAAGCTTTCTTACACTCATCTGACCACTGTAACTTGACCTTATCTGAGTCAACTTGGTCAATGGGAAAGCTATGCATGAAAATCCTTCAACGAATATCATGTAATAACTAGTCAAACCCAATAAACTTCTGATATATATTGGAGAGGTAGGTCTGGGCCAATTCTTCACTACCTCTATTTCTGAGAAACCACTCGGATTCCTTCACTAGATACCATGTGACTTTGTTCAACATGCGATAGTCAATGCACATTCAGAGAGAACTGTCTTTCTTTTTTACGAACAACATCGGAGCACCCCATGGAAAGATACTAAGTTCGATGAACCCTCCATACGGAATTGTGGGAGTAAGGTGAAGTTTCACCATTTGTTGGACACATTTTGGGCATTTAGGAGCAATTTTGTGGTAATTAGGCGATTTTCTCAGTTTTTCATGTGTTGGCCCATGAATATTTTGATGATATGGCTTCCGATCGACTTTTCTTGCATAATCTTTATGGAACCCTCCGTAGGGAGTTGGAAGAACAGTATGTGAAGCCTCACCATTTTGGACACATTTTGGGCATTTGGGAGCCATTATGCGATTTTCTCATTTTTCGTGTGTTCGCCCATTAATATTTTGGTGATATGGCTTTCAATCGCCTTTTATGCAAAACCTTTATGGAACTCTCTATAGGGAGTTAGGGGAGCAATACATGGAGCCTTGCCATTTTTGGACACATTTTGAGCATTTAGAAGCCATTTGAAGGAGAAGCACACCGTATGAGTTAATATCTCATGGTCACTCAACTTTGAATAGTTCACTTAAAAAGTCACTCAATTTTGGATAGTTTACTTAGAAAGTCATTCAACTTTGTTTTATAACTCAAAAGCCACTCAACTATTGATATTTCACTTAAAAGTAACTCAACTATTGATATTTTATTTACAAAGTCATCAACGTAAATAAACTAACTTTTTAAAAAATAATAAGATGATAGCTTAATTATTTTATTAAAATTTGTTAAATATAATATAAACATATTTTTAAGAAAAAAATAATAAAAGATTGCAATTGTGTGTTCTTTCCATTATTTATTAATTACCTTTGATCAATTCCAACCTCCTCCTTTTTATTTAGATAATTTTTCAACATATTTAATTCTAGTAAGACAATTGATGGATAAATATATTATTTTTATTGCTACGATATGTTTTTCATAAAAAATATAATTAAATAATTGAAGCTGGTCAGTAAGACAATTAAAATATATATCTTTTTATTTCTCCAAAAAGTAGTTTAAAATAAAAATTAGATTTTTACAAAAAAAAAAATTGTGTAACTTTTAAAGTAAAATATCAATAGTTGAGTGATTTTCTTAGTGAAATACTAGGGGTGTCAAATGGGCGTGCTGAGTTGGAATAGAAATTGGGTTGGGTTATGACCCGCCCATATTCACTTTGAGCTCAAATGGGTTGGGCTCCAATGAGTTAAAAATTGGGTTGAGTCATGACCCACTTAATCTCAATAATTTTACCATATTGTTATTTACAAATTTTACAATCACAATTTGAAGTTCAACTAAAAAAAATTTACAAATCAATAGATAAATCTTAAAAGATATATATATAGATAGATAGATAGATAGTAATTTATGCCTAAAATATGAGAATATACATTACACTAATGCAAATAAACAATCTTAAACCAGGTTGAAACTTGAGATTAAATTGGGCTCAATTGAATAATCATTTAAAATTGGTTAAGACTTGACTGAGTTGAGATTGAGTCCAATTCAAATTATTTTGAGCCCAACACATAAAATTTTGTGCGAGTTGGGCTAATTAACTATATTTGGGCTCATTTTGACACCTTTATGAAATACCAATAGTTGAGTGACTTTCTAAGTGAAATATGTATAGGTGAGTGACTTTTGAATTAAAAAACAAAATTGAGTGACTTACTAAGTGATAAAAACTCAAAGTTGAATAATTTTCTAAGTAAATTATTCAAAATTGAGTGATCATCTAAAATATTATCTCCATACATTATTCAACTAAGCAAATGTATCAATATGTATATGTCAAATGTAACTTAGAAATAAATAGAATATAATCTTACAAGAAATAAATGTGAGTTGTGGATACGAAGTCGTTCGTAACCCTCTTTCCAATCGACTAAACATGTTCTAGTTTTACACCAGAAAAGGGAAAATCTACCTTAATAGACATTTAAGATTTTTCTACCATATATTAAGAAAGATACACATAGAAACATATATTTTTGCTACCAGATAGACTAACATAGGGAGAGAGGCGAGAGAGATATGGAGGTAGGCCAGCGAGATAGTAATGTATCACAAATGCACGTGATTCACACTAGATAGATGTATCTATACATATCTAGTGTGATTCGCATGTATTTGGGATACTAGCTACATAGGAGAGTGGTGAATGAGATTTGTTATGTATCCCAGTTACATGTGAATCCACTTGGATATGGTATATTTAGAACAAATTACACCTAAATTTCACCTCATGTATAATGAGATACATCTATATCTTGACGCACCAAAATCTGATAGATTTGTATCACAAATGCAGGCGAATCACATTAGATACACACTAGATGTATGTATCTGTATATATCTAGTTTGAATTTAAAATTATTTGGGATACTAGATACATAAGAGAGTGGCAAGCGAGATGGGAGGCAGGAGAGTGAGATTTGTTATGTATCCAGATACATGCGTATCCACTTGGATATAATATATCTAGAACAAATTGCACCAAATTTTGACCTCATTAATAACGAGATATATGTATCTAAACCTTGGTTAAATCTCACTATAGCTGAATAATTAAAAATTGCCTTAGTCACCTTTTTTTTTTAAAATAAAAAGGACTTTTCTTTTAAATGAACTAGTATTCGTACCCGCTCGTTGTATGAATATTTTTAAATACAATAATGTTTCAAATAAAATGTTTGACTTTACTTTTTGTATTTTTCATTTATTTAAAATATTATTGTTCCTCTTTTAGTGGAAGCTAGGTTATCATAATCTAACAAATAATACAAAAAAACAACCACTTAACTTAAAATTATCATAAGATCTTGTATTATGTGCAATAAAATATAATTTTATTTATAATAATTCTTATAAATTTTAAAGAATTGTTTTCATAAGGAATTCACATATAGGGTTCGTGGTACAAATCAATTGTAATATAATATTACTTTAAAATAATTCATATTGTGCAAGAGTAATATATATATATATATATGGGAAAATGGTTTGAAATATATACGAACTTTGACCGAAATTGATGTAACAATCCCAAACTTTGAGTAGGACCTATTACCCTCCTGCACAATTTAATAGTGTATTTTAAAGGTATATTTGTGCCCACTGAGAGACAACGGGTATGTATCGATAGGTTAGACATGCATCACTATACTTGACATTGCATTTCATTGCATTGCATAACTTTATCATTTGTGAACTTGTGAATGCCTTTCTGTAGAACTTTTGATTGGTGAACCTCATCTTATGTGTTGCTAACCTGTATTGTTGAAGTGACGTGGTTGAGTTATGTGCTATATAAATTGTGAACTATTAGGTTGGACTAGTTTTCATGCAGGTTGTAGTTATAGATGTTCGGTTGGGGTGTAAGGAGTACCCGTATTCTATTCCCTTAGCTTGTGTTTAGAAGTTTACTTGCTGGGTATCGTGTGGTTCTGTATTCACCCCTTACTTCTACATTTTTGTAGGTTACGATCCCGGATCTTCGTGATACTTTCTATTATCTTCTATTCTGAGGGTTCATGTGGAGATTTGTGACGTAGTTGTTTGTCATCTCAGCGGACCATCTTACTCATATTTATGATTTTGTTCTACTTGAGAGACAACCAAGTTTTGGGGATTTCATTAAGTTTACTTGTTATCCTCATTAGTAATTGTTATTAAACTTTTATTTTTATTTTATTTCCACACTTTATCTAAATTGTTGAGTTTTAGGCTGACTTGTCTTTGTGGGATAGGACGAGTGCCATCACATCCATTTTTGGATTGGGACAAAATAGTATCAGAGTCCCAGGTTCATAGGTCTTACGTGTATACAAGCCGAATCTATGTAGAGTCTCGAGGATCGGTATGGAGACGTTTGTACTTATCTTTGAGAGGCTATGAAGACGGTTAGGAAACTTCCTTTTTGTTAATTCTTTCTCATCGTGCATAGGTACCTTCTTTAGTATTGATCTATCATATGTTTTTTTGACAAATGGCGAGGACTAGAGCTACTGTTATAGGTGGTAAAGGGAAGGAAGTCCCCGAGGCAGTTGTTAAGGCCCCACCTAGGGGTAGGAGTAGAGCCAGAGCTAGAGGTCGTTCCCATGGAATAGCACTAGCTAGAGGTTGGGCCCGTGGGGCAACACCAGTGAGGGATCATGCTAGAGATGTTACTCCAGAACCTCAAATTGATGACAAAGAGGACCAGGTTCCTCTAGAGCCCGCATCCACACCTCTGCTTCAAGATACCTTACTAAGGGTATTGAATGTGCTCAAAAGCTTTTCTAAGGGTGGGTGTGTGACCGATGCACCACATGACTCTCAGATTAGAGTGGAGGCTCTGACTCAAGAGCATCAGCAAGCTCAAGTTATTCAAGACCCGGTGGGGCAGCCACTACTGGATCCCATGGTAGGGAATGATCTTGCACCAGCAGTTGGGGTCAAGTTGCACCGCCAGTTGTTCTAATAGAGGATAAGCAACACATGTATGAAAAAATCCAAAAGATGGTCCACCTCATTTTCAGGATGGGAAGAGCCAGGACGCTCATAAGTTTATGACTACATGCCGTGAGTTGCTAGAGGTGGTTTGATTAGATGAGTCACATGGGGTTTAGTATGCTACACTCTAGCTTCGTGAGCCAGCGAGAGAGTGGTGGAATATTTATTTGGGGTCTTTACCAATTGGATCTCCTCTAGTGACTTCAGAGATATTTCAAGTTCCTTGCATGACCAGTTCATCCCTTGGAAAGTGAGAGAGGACAGTCGTTTGAGGTTTGAGAATCTGAGGCAGGGCAACTTATCTGTTACAGAATATGAGGCCCATTTTTGCTAGTTTTCTAGCCATGCTTTGGCCATTATTCCAGATGAGACGGAGAGGATCTGTAGATTGGTGAGGGGGCTGACATCCAAGGGTGGTAAGATACCTCGGGGTTATTCTAGCGGGGGTCAAGGCTAATACATTTCACAACATCAACCTACATTTTAATACATCGGTCTTAGAAAGAGCTAAATTTAGAAAGAGTTAAACTAGAAATAGCTAAATTGAGAATTGTGCAAGTTAGTTTTTAATTGTGAGTATTTGGTCAACTTCAAACGACCATAACTTTCAGCATATGATGAGTTAGAGGGCTCATGAGGTGTCAAATCAAATTCCATTAACTCCTCTTTCCAATGATGCTATGTTTGTTAAATTTTGAATTCGGAGGAGGGAGATATGCCCATTTGAGAATAGCGTGTCTAGTTAAGGAAATTCATCCATTATAAGGAGGGGTATTTTGGTCTTTTCCTTACCCCATTTGTCTTGAGCGTTTTTCTCTTTCAATTAGGGGTCAAAGCTGATTAAAATTAGTTTTCACTCAAGTCTAAACACTTTTAGAAAACTAGGGCAAAGTTCAAGAGGAGAAAAGAGGAGTTTCAAGAAGTTCTTTAAGATGTGAGAGAAATTGCCAAGAACTTACTTATTTCGAGGTATGTAAGTTTTCATAGTGATGGGTAGTTCACCCTCACGCCAATCATGAGTTTCCTTAATGAATTCGTCCATGAGATTTCATGTATTGTGTTCTTCATGAGTTTTCTTTAGGTTTTGTTCTTCGTTCATTATTAATGGAGTTTGATGAGTTCTTGAGGCGAGGTTTTTGATTTGAAGGTTGTTCTTGAGGAAATTTGAGTTGTTTTTCATTTACTTGTGTTGGGTTTACGAATCTAACGATGTTCGGAAGAAATCAATCGATTCTAGGTGAATTAAGGCCAAAAACTGAGAAGAAAAATTCATCAGGATGTTCTGGAAAAGGGTTGTGGCATTGCACCCCCGATGAGTCAGCAGGCCTGGCATGGGGCTCCAGATGTGCGCCAGAAATGACCCCCAGTATTTGGAGGCCTAGCGCAACGCGCCACACCTGTTCCTAAAGCGCCAGGCCACTTTTCTCCTTCGTTCTCATTCCACACTTGTTCCTTTGAGTCAAGATTTCATTCTCTTCTTAATCCTAACTTTTTAAACCCTCGTTAATCATCGAGAGATCCTATATATCATGAATCATAAATCTTGAATTCACATTTCAAAATCAAGATAGAGCTAAGAGTAAAGTTCGAGGGAGTCCTTTGGGTCAATTTGAGAAGTCTTTTACAATATTTTAAAACTTGTGTAAAGACTTGAGTATGAGGATGAGGAAAGTTGAGTTCATGTTTTCAAAATGAATATAAGGGGACTAAGTATTCCAATGTATAAATGATTTTACATTTAAAACAAGAGGAAACCTTGATTTCCAAATGAGCTCATGAGGGGTTTTTGAGCATTATACCTTTTAAGAGAATCATTTGAGTAATAAACTCAAAGTTTGAGGATGAGAAAATGTTTTTAAATATAGAAGCATGAGTTATATTATTGGGAATAATATTTAGCACTGCTATGAGGATGAGTTCAAACAAATCAAACTCCTCATAAACCATGTATGCCAACATGGGTAAATGGTCATACTTTTTATGTCACTCCCCGAGCTACCCCCGAAACGCGGACACATGACCTAGGATCAAAAGTGACCCCAAGCTAACCCTTCTGGCATAAGATGAGCATACTAAGAATAATAACAACTGGTGTGGAAGCAAATCATAAATAAATCTGAAATGATGGGGAATACCCATATACTAAATCTGGAAATATCAAATCTGAGAGTTTAATACAAGAGAAATATCAAACTCAAATACTAAGTTGAATCTAACTATAGTTGATAATGGCCTCTAACTGACTAGAAGTACTGGGACATGCCCCAGCTAAATCTAGCAAAAACTGAAACCAAAAGACTGAAATACTGAAGTAAATAATATGATTATTGTCCTCGGAGAATGAGGACTCACAACTGATGCTGTTGAGCTAGAGATCGGGAACCGATATATGCGTCATCTGACTAGTGAGGACCTGAACCTACATCATGAGAAAATGTAGTGCATAGTATGCGTCAGTACTTGAAAGGTACTGAGCATGTAGTATAGAGTAAAGCTAAAATAAACATATAACTGTACAAGCAATACAACAAGAGTATAATCTGAACATGATATAGATAATGAATACTAAGCTAACTGAATGCAATGACCAAATTTATAACATGCTAAGACTGAATACTGACCGTACTGAAATGAGGTAAATGCAATGGAGTCTAACTGAACTGTGGGAGATACTAATAACCGACATAAAACCACATGAGCTAAATGTGGAATCCGATGTATACGCCTCATCGAGAGGACCCAATACACCTGGTCAAGGGTGTAGAGGCATGCTGGCGTGATCACTAAAATGATGCCCACAACGACTTACAACCTACGCGGCTCGTAGTTCTAGAACTATTTAGGTGACTGACCCTAGTCCAACTCGGTATTATGCTACTCCCAATAAATTAAATGATTAACACATGACGACTGAATTTATGTAATATACTAGATAGCTCAAAACTGATATACAAACTGAGAATGCAACAATTATGACTGATAAAGTTACATTGATAAACTGATGCATGGGTATATCTGTAATAACTGAATAATCTGACCTAGCATGCATAATTCATGAACTAATGAATATATACAAGTAGGGTTCTGAGTATCATATGAGAAATTGAGTAATAACATGATAATCTGATTTGGAACATTAAATTAACTAGTTCATGATAATCTGCTGAAGTTCTAGAAACCCTAGGCCTAGTTAATAATAGGGAATCAAGAATCTGACTTAATTATAGGGACCTAATGGGTGAAAGGAACCCACTAATGAAATCCCACATACCTAGTGGCGAATTCACAGAGAAATCCTTCGATTTCAGGGCTGGAATCGGAGGAAACTTGCTGCGTTCTTGAACAAGGGTTCTTGACTTCTTTCTCCTCTTAGCATTCTAACGTTCTATGTTTAGATGAAAGATTTGACTTAGGTAAGTTCTAGTTATGTTTCTAGGCTAAAACTAACTAAAACCACGTAATTTAGGGGTCCAACGAAAGAGGAAAAGATCAAAAGAGCCCCGACATAACTGATGTCGGAGTGACCGATGGACAGGACCGACGAACCGTCGATTGGTTGACGGTCTGTGCTGGTCAATCATCGATCAATACTGGAGGTTGGTTTCTGGGGGTCTGTTCCATGGACGTTGACCACGGTCCATGGTCTGAGCTACGGTACGTGGGTCTAGCCGTGGGTCGACCCTTTGACGAAATTAAAGGTTGAGTTCTGGGGGGGTTGCAGACGTGAACCACGGACCACCAGCATAGGTCGTGGGTAACCCTATGGTCTGTTGTTGGTGTCTGTGAGTTGCACCTGCAACTTCTGGAAATCTGTTTTAAGGTATGTTTTCGGATACGGGGTGTTACATTATCTCCCCCTTGGGAACATTCGTCCTCGAATGAAGACTAAATAGCTGCATAGGAAAGGAAAGAGCTGCAAACCCTACCACTAAACACTGAAGATTGATTTCTGACTGAACTGGGTTCCAAGAACATGCAAATACACTGAAAATGCAAGTACAAACTGAAGGAACATGATGCTAAGACTCAATTTAGCATGAATGACTGAAAAATTGAAGAGGAACTATTACCTCAAGATGGAATGGAATCGGAAGGAAAGAGGTGAGGATACTTGGCTTTCATGGCTACTTCTTCTTCCCAAGTAGCTCCCTCTACGGACTGACTCCTCCAGAAAACCTTGACTAAAGCGACTTCCTTGTTTCTCAACCTTCGAACCTGACGATCAAGGATTTCAACTAGTACATCTTCATAAGTGAGACTATCCTTCATAGCCACACTTTCTAAAGGTACAATAGATGCTGGAACACCCACACACTTTTTCAACAGCAAAATGTGGAAAAATCTGATGCACTGCTGCTAGTTCTGTTGGCAAATCTAACTCATAAGACACTTTACCAATTCTTTTCAAGATCTTTTAAGGGCCTACATATCTAGGAATGAGCTTCCATTTCTTTCCAAATCTCATCACCCCTTTCATAGGTGACACTTTCAGGAAAACCTAATCATCAACTTGGAACTCTAGTTCACTTCTTCTTACATCTACGTAAGACTTCTGGCGACTCTGGGCTATCTTAAGTCTATCTCTAATGAGTTACACTTTCTCCATAGAATCATGAACTGAATCTGGCCCTATCAAGGCTGCTTCACCCACTTCAAACCACCAAACATGAGATCTACATCTACGCCCATACAATGCCTCATAAGGGGCCATTTGAATGCTGGAATGGTAACTATTGTTGTAGGCAAACTCTATAAGAGGAAGGTGATCATCCCAACTACCCTTGAAATCGATCACACAAGTTCTCAACATATCCTCTAAGGTCTGAATGGTATGCTTTGCTTGACCGTCCATCTGTGGATGAAATGTTGTGCTAAGGTTAACCTGAGTACCAAGAACCTTTCTGAAATGACTTCCGAAAATGAGTGGTAAGCTGAGGACTTCTATCTGAGATGATAGAGAAAGGAACCCCATGCAACCTGACTATCTCATTAATGTAAAGCTTAATGTAGTCCTCCGCCAAATTTGTAGTCTTGACAGCCAAAAAGCAAGAAGACTTAGTAACTCTATGAACTATCACCCAAATTGAGTCATGATGTCTGTGAGTACGAGGTAAACCTGTGATGAAGTCCATGTTGATCACTTCCCACTTCCAAGTAGGAGTGTCGATCTCTTGAGTCATACCTCCTGGTTTCTGATGTTCTACCTTGGCTTGCTGGCAATTGGGGCACTTAGCCATAAAATCTGCTATATCTCTTTTCATGCCACTCCACCAATAGACTTCCCGCAGATCACAACACATCTTACTAGTGGCTCGATCAATAGAATATCTGGAGTTATGGGCTTCTGCAAGAATATGTTGTCTCAACTCACCCACCTTAGGGACAGATAATCAACCCTGATAGCAGCGCACACCATATCCCCCTTAGGAGAAAACCTCAACCCTCTGTTGGCGGATTGCACCCTTTAGTTCAAGAAATATCAGATCGTTGTCTTGCTTTTCCTTCACCTCCACTACCAAAGAAGATTCTGACCCATTCTGAACTGTTACACCACCATCTGATATGCTCATAAGACGAACTCCTAAGCTAGCGAGTCTGTGAACATGCTTTGCTAGTTCATTTCTTTCTTCCTCAATATGCGCTACACTACCCATAGATAGTCTGCTAAGAGCATCTGCTACCACATTAGCCTTACTAGGATGGTAATGCACACTCATATTGTAGTCCTTGAGGAACTCAAGCCATCTCCACTGGCGAAGATTCAACTCTTTCTGGGTGAACACATACTGAAGGCTCTTATGGTCTATGAACACATCTACATGAACACCATACAAGTAATGTCTCCAAATCTTAGGTGCAAACACCACTGCTTCTAGCTCGAGGTCATGAGTTAGATAGTTCTTCTCATGCACCTTAAGTTGTCTAGAAGCATAAGCTATAACCTTACCTCGCTGCATCAACACACAACCTAGGCCAACTCTGGAAGCATCACAATACATAACATAACCGTCTGACCCCGCTGGTAGAGTCAAAACAGGAGCTGTAGTCAGCCTAGTTTTCAATTCTACAAAGCTTTTCTCACAATCATCTGACCACTAAAACTTGACTCACTTCTGAGTCAACTTAGTCAATGGAGAGGCTATTGATGAAAATCCTTCCACGAATCTTCTGTAATACCCTGCTGGACCCAAGAAACTTCAAATATCTGTTGGAGAGGTAGGTCTGGGCCATTGTTTCACTGTTTCTATTTTCTGGGAATCCATTTGGATCCCTACGCTGGATACTATATGCCCAAGGAAAGCAACTGATTGTAACAAAAACTCGCACTTGTTAAATTTGGCGAATGATTGGCGATCCTTGAGAGTTTGCAGAACAACCCTCAAATGATTCGCATGTTCTTTCTCATTCCTAGAGTAAATGAGGATATCATCAATAAAGACGATAACGAACAAGTCCAAGTACTGCTTGAACACTCTGTTCATCAAATCCATGAATGCTGCAGGAGCGTTGGTTAGTCCAAATGACATAACTACAAATTCATAATGATCATACCAAGTTCTGAAGGGTGTTTTCGGAATGTCACAATCTCTGACTTTGAGTTGATGATAACCCAATTGAAGTTGGTCAAACAAATCATTAATCATGGGGATGGGATACTTATTCTTGATTGTGACCTTGTTCAACTACCTACAGTCAATGCACATTCGGATAGAACCATCTTTCTTCTTCACGAACAACACTGGTGCACCACATGGGGAAATACTAGTTTGATGAAGCCTTTATCTAGAAGGTCTTTCAATTGCTCTTTCAATTCCTTAAACTCTGCTGGAGCCATTCTATAAGGAGGAATAGAAATAGGCTAGGTATCTGGAAGGAGATCAATTCCAAAGTCGATTTCCCTTCAGGGAGAAACTCCGGGAAGATCTTCTGGAAACACTTCTGGGAACTCATTGACTACGGGAACTGACTCAAGAGTTGGGGTTTCAAAGCTTGAATCCTTAACCCAAACTAGATGATAGAGATAACCCTTATAAATCATCTTTCTAGCCTTAAGGTAAGAAATGAATGGACCTATAGGCGATAAACTACTACCCTTCCATTCTAGGATTGACTCGTTTGGAAATTGAAAATGAACAGTCCTAGTTCTACAATCGATTAAGGCATAACATGAATGTAACCAATCCATGCCTAGAATGGCATCTAAGTCTACCATTTCTAACTCTACAAGATCTGCTGAGGTGATGTCCTAGGAGACTGTGACAGGGCAATTTTTGTATACCTGTCTAGCTATAAATGGGTCACCGACTGGAGTAGAGACTGAGAAAGGTTTTGAGAGATTTTCTGGACTAACATCGAATTTGACTGCTATATAAGGAGTTACATAGGAAAGAGTAGCCCTTGAATCTAACAAAGCATAAGCATCTAAGTCAAAGAATCGTAACGTACCAGTTACTACATCTGGAGAGTCTTCCTGATCCTGGCAAGCCTGAAGAGAAAACAACTTGTTTTGGCATTGTCTGCAAGTTGTACCAGATGAGTTACCCTACTGAGTCGGGCGACCTGCTGGTGCTGCTGAAGTTGTGGACTGAGCTCTAACATTGTTACTTCATTGACCTTATCTAGAATGACAATCTTTCAACCTGTGACCAGACTGACCATACCCAAAGCATTCTTCTTTTCCTGCAAGGCACTCACCCGGATGGCTCTTACCACACTTAGGACAAGTTGGGTAGATTTTGGTACCTGTAACACATCCCTGAGACTTAGAGCCTAATGCCCTACCTTTCTGATCTTGTCTGAACTTGGAGGATGGAACACTAGCTGATGAAGGGGCTGGGGCTAAAAATATATGCTGACCCTGCGAGTGATTTCCACCACCCAGTTTTTGTTGAGAATACTCATAGTTTCCAGTCCTAGCCTTCTTGTTCTCCTTGGCCTATTCCCTAAGTTTATCTCCATCAACCTGCTGAGCATGAGTCATTAGCCTAGAGATGCTCATATTTTCCAGCAACATAGCATTTTTACACTCTGTCTTGACCAAGTCTGACACTCCATATAGAAACTTATTCATCTGAACCCTGGAATCAGCAACCATATGAGGAGCATACTTGGAGAGTTAGGTAAACTTAAGCCTATACTCTTGGACTGTCTGCCTCCCTTAGCTCTCTTGGGGAAAACCTATCCAAAAAGGTCTCGCTAAAGCAATCCCAAGTATAGGAGCGTCGTATGTACCCTTAAATTAGTAAGATGGTAACTCAATCCGATCATTCCCAGTTATCTGCATCACTTCAAAGTTCTTCTTGACCTCATCAATGAACTTTTGCGGATCCTCACCAATCTGCGATCCTAAGAACTCTGGCGAATTCATCCTAACAAAATCTCACACTCTGGCTGCAGCTGACCCAACATTAGCATCTGCCTAACCTTGAACCCGCTGATTGTTTTGGTTGGCCACACTCTGAGCTAACATCTGAATGGCGTTCTGAAACTTTGCATTCGAAACTTCTTGATCTGGGACTGGAGGAGTTGCGTTTGCATTCCTGGCATTCGCATTCCTGGCGTTAGCTCTACAAGGAGGCATGACCACTGAAATGTAGAACGTCGAGTTAGAATGGAATTAGATCATACCTTACGCACGATAAAAGTAACAAGAAAATGAAGATTTTTCCTAAAACACTTTGTAGCCTCCCTCTCATTAGATATGGTATGCACTACACACCCATGAAAACGACTCTACCTAGCGTGACCTTTCATACATCTTAGAACACTTAAACCTAGTGCTCTGATACCAATTTTTTCACACCGCGTGCTATCCCCGAGATGCGGACATGTGACCTAGGATCACAAGTGACCCAAAGCTAACCTTGCTGGCATAACATGAGTATATTAAGAATAATAAAACTGGTGCAGAAGATAATCATAAATAAATCTGAAATGATGGGGAATACCCATATACTAAATCTGGAAATATCAAATCTAAGAGTTTAATGCAAGAGAAATATCAAACTCAAATACTAAGCGGAATCTAACTATGTCTGATAATGGCCTTTAACTTACTAGAAGTACTGGGACATGCCCCCATCTAAATCTAGCAAAAACTGAAATACTGAAGTAAATGACATGACTATTTTCCTCGGAGAATGAGGACTCACCACTGATGATGCTGAGCTAGAGATCGGGAACTGATCTATGCGTGATCTGACTGCTGAGGATCTGAACCTACATCACGAGAAGATGTAGCGCAGAGTATCTGTTAGTACTTGAAAGGTATTGAGCATGCAGGATAGAGTAAAGCTGAAATAAACATATAACTGAACAAACAATAAAGCAACAGTATAATCTGAACATGATATAGATACTAAATACTGAGCTAACTGAATGCAATGAACAAATTTATAACATGCTAGGATTGAATACTGACTGTATTGAAATGAAATCAATACAATGGAGTCTGACTGAACTGTGGGAGGTACTAATAACCGACATAAAACCGCATTAGCTAAATGTGGAGTCCATTGTATACGCCCCATCGAAAGGACCCAACATACCCAGCCAAGGGTGTAGAGGCATACTGGCGTGATCACCAAAATGATGCCTGCAGAGGGGACTTAAAACCTACGTAGCTCGTAGTTTTGGGACTATATAGATGACTCACCCTAGTCCAACTCGGTATTATGCTACTCCCAATAGATTAAATGATTAACACATTAAGACTGAATTTATGTAATAACTAGATAGCTCAAAACTGATATGCAAACTGAGAATGCAATAATTATGACTGATAAAGTGACATTCGTAAGCTGAAGCATGGGTATATCTGTAATAACTGAATAATCTTACCTAGCATGCATAATTCATGAACTAACGAATATATACAACTAGGGTTCTGAGTATCATATGAGAAACTGAGTAGTAAAATTTTGATTTGGAACATTAGATTAACTAGTTCATGATAATCTGCTGAAGTTCTAGAAACCCTAGGCCTAGTTAATAATAGGGAATCAAGAATCTGACTGTATTCTAGGGACCTAATGGGTGAAAAGAACCTACTAGTGAAATCCCACATACCGGGTGGCGAATTCCACGGAGAAATCCTTCGATTTCAGGGCTGGAACTGGAGGAAACTTGTTGCGTTCTTGAACTAGGGTTCTTGACTTCTTCCTCCTCTTAGCATTCTAACTTTCTAAGTTTTTATGAATGATTTGACTTAGATAAGTTCTAGTTATGTTTCTAGGCTAAAACTAACCAAACCCACGTAGTTTAGGGTTTAAGCGACGTAGTCTAGGGATCCAACGAAATAGGAAAAGACCAAAAGACCCCTGACTTAACTACTGTCGGAGTGACCGATGGATGAGACCGACGGACCGTTGATTGACTGATGGTCCGTGTTTGTCAACCGTCGATCAGTACTGGAGGCTGGTTTATGGGGATCTGATCCACGGACGCGAACCACGGTTCATGGTCTGACCTACGGTTCATGGGTCCGGCCGTGGGTCGACTCTTAGACAAATTTAGGGGTTGTGTTCTGGGGGGGTTGTAGACGTGAACCACAGACCACCAGTATGGGCTGTGGGTCACCTTACGGTTCGTGGGTGACTTCCGTTAGTTGCACCTGCACTTTCTTGAAATCTATTTTAAGGTCTGTTTTCGGATACGGGATGTTACATTTTAGATTATTCCTTATTGCTTTTAAGTATAGCTTAGTGGATCCACTTTGTTAAGGATTTCCTATACTCTGGCAAGGTATATGACAGTTCTGGCAGCGTGGGCGAGACGTTGTTTCATCAGATAGCTCATACTGATGGTTGTCGGTTAGAGAATCTCCCAAATACGACTAAAGAGTTTGTTATTGTATTTTCACATACATTAAATTATTATATATTGTTTTAAAAGCTTTCTTTATATTGTATCTTTATTATTGCTCTTATATTGAATTGAGTTGATTACCCTTGATTTGAGTTGAGTTGAGTTGATATGAGGTGAGTATGTTCTTCCTTTTTATCAATTCAAGCTTATGTCTATGCTTTAGAGTTCCCCTTACATGCTCCTACATTTAATGTACTGATGCCATTTGGCCTGCTTTTTTTCATGATGCAGATACATGTATTCAAGGTCATCAAAAGGCACTCTATTGATACCACTTACAGTTCTAGATTTGCTTTGGTCAGCCTCCTTGTTTCAGGAGGATTTCACATTTACTTCTAGTTTTGTTAGGATGTCGTGGGTCTTCTCCCGACTTCCATCTCAGTATTTTAGAGGCTTCATAGATAGAAGTAGTTGAGGAGTCTTTTACTCATTTTCCTTGTTGATGTTTTAAAGACTGTGAATTGACCACTTATGTTCATTTGAGTATATTGAGTTAAACTATTTTAATTATGATATCCTTATGAGTTGAGTTTTTTTTAGATTTCTATTTCTACTAAATAAGTCTCCCGCTAATTAATGAGCCAGGCCAAGGGTTCTCTTGGGGACCAGTAATTGTTCTCAAGTGTCGACCATGCCTAGGGTGTAGGCTCGGGGAGTGACATACATGGCGAGGCAATTATAGTGGGTTTTCAAGATCCGCACATCAATTCCCAAATTAGAGGTTTTGCTTTAGTTATGGAGATCGTGATCACATGATGCGACAATGTACTTTTTAGAGGGGTCGTGGAGGACCCCCTCCCCCCCCCCGCCCCGTCTAATTCTTCATTTCATACTAGACCACCAGTATTACAGGGTAGAGGCTGAGGAAGAATTTCATCAGGAAGAGGCGGTATAACTTCTAGTAAGGTACTATAGCTAAGTAGAGTGGGGATAGAGGTATCACCCAGGCTGGAGGTGGCAGAAGGGTCAGAGTTATGATTTCTCAGAGATACTTGAGGTAGAGACTTCTAATGTTGTTATTACAGGTATCATCTCAGTATACCATCGATCTGCGTCTGTATTATTTGACCTGGGGTCTACATTCTCTTATGTCTCTACCTATTTTGTTGTTGAATTTGATATGATATGTGAAAGCATGACCGTACCTATTCGTGTTTCTACACTCGCGGGTGAGCCTTTAGTGGTGGATATAATGTATCGATCATGTCTTGTTTCTTTGGTGGGGCATGACACTTGGGTAGACTTAATCATTCTAGGGATGGTAGACTTTGATGTTATATTGGGTATGTATTGGCTTTCTCCTTATCATGTTACTCTTGATTGTAATGTTAAAACTGTGACCTTAACAATGCCTGGTGTTCCATGGGTTGAGTGGAAGAGTGCTAGTGGCTCTTATCCTAGTAAGGTAATCTCTTTCATCCGTGCTCAGAGATTGGTGGAGTGAGGGTGTTTGTCATACTTAGCCTTCATTGGGACATTATTATTGAACCACCTCCCATGGATTCCATTCCAATGGTCCAGGAGTTTCTTGATGTATTCCCTTCTAATCTTCCAAGAGTACTCCAAAAGGGATATTGATTTTGTTATTGATTTGGAGTCGGGCACTAAGCCCATTTCTATTCCTCCCTACCGTATGGATCCACTAGAGTTGATGGATAAAATATAGGATTTGTTGAGTAAGGGGTTTATTTGCCTTAGTGTTTCACCTTGGGGTGCCCATGTGTTGTTTGTGAAGAAGAAGGATGGGAAAATGACGATGTGTATTGATTATAGACAGTTGAGCAAGGTAATAGTGAAGAATATGTATCCTCTTCCACGTATTGATGATTTATTTGATCAGCTACGAGGAGCATCATTGTTCTGTAAGATTGATTTGAAGTTTGGTATCATCAATTTAAGATTAGGGAATCAGATATCCCTAAGATAGCTTTCCGGACTCGGTATGGGCATTATGAGTTTCTAGTGATGTTCTTTGGGTTAACTAACGCCCATGCAACATTCACGGAGTTGATGAATGGGGTGTTTCGACCATATCTTGCTTCTTTTGTGATTGTCTTCATCGATGATATTTTAATTTACTCCAGGACTGAGGTGGACCATGTCTGATACTTGAGGATTGTACTTCAGAATTGGAGAGAACAAAAGTTGTATGCCAAGTTCTCAAAGTGCGAGTTCTGGCTTAATTTTGTGGCATTCTTGGGACACATGGTTTCCAAAGAAGGTATTAGAGTAGATCTGGCCAAGATTGGGCAGTTAGAGGTTGTACGCGACCTACTTCTCCTATCGATATTCAGAGTTTTGTGGGATTGGCAGGCTATTATCAACGATTTGTCCAGAGTTGCTCTACTATTGCTGCTCCATTGACTAGATTGACTCGACAGGGTATGGGTTTTCAGTGGTCTGATGAGTGTGAGGAGAGCTTTCAAAAGCTCAAGACTTTGTTGACTTCGGCCCTTGTGTTGAATCTACCTGAGAAGGGTGTGAACTTTACTTTTTATTGTAATGCTTCAAGATTCGATTTGGGTGGTGTATTGATGTAGAAGGGGAAGGTGATTTCTTATGTTTCTAGGCAGTTGAAGGCCCATGAGAAGAACTACCCTACTCATGATTTGGAGTTGGTAGCCGTGGTCTTTGTACTTAAGTTATGGGGTCACTATTTGTATGGGGTGCATTGTGAGATTTTCACTAATCATTAGAGTCTTTAGTTGATCTTCATTCGGAGAGATTTGAACTTGAGGCACCGAAGATGGCTTGAGTTATTGAAGGACTACGATGTAACCATTCTATATCATCCGGGAAAGGCCAATGTGGTTGCCGATGATTTTAGTAGGAAGAGTCCTAGCATGGGGAGTCTCGTCGCGCTTAGTATTAAGGAGAGACTGTTGGCTAGAGATGTTTAGAGGTTAGCTAACAGTTTTATCCAATTGCAGATTTCATAGGAGTGAGATGGTATGATTACTTTTATTGAGGCTCGGTCTTCTTTAGTCGAGAAGATCTGTGAGCACCAATTTGATGATGAGAAGTTATGTCTCTTTCGAGAAAAAGTGTTGAGAGGGGAAGCTAAGGAGGATGTCCTTGATTTTGATTGTGTCTTGAAGATCAGAGGTATGATTTATGTGCCCAAGACGGGCGATCGAGTTGATTAGATTGATTCTCGAGGAGGCCCATTATTCTCGATATTCCATCCATCCCGGAGCGGCGAAGATGTATCATGATCTAAGTCAGCATTACTAGTGGTACGGCATGAAGAGGGATATTGCAAACTTTGTTTCTAGGTGCTTGACTTTCCAATTGGTCAAGTGTGAGAACCAGTGGCTCGGGGGTATATCTCAAAGGATACTTACTCCAACTTGAAAGTGGGAGCGGATCATTGTGCACTTTGTTGTGGGTTTTCCTACCACAGTGGGTGGTTATGACTCCATTTGGGTTGTTGTTGATAGGCTGATCAAGTCTACTCACTTCATTCCAGTTTGGGTGAAGTATACGACAGAGAAGTTAGCCGTGTTGTATATTAGTAAGATTGTATGACTACATGGAGTTCCGATTTCTATTATATCTGCTCGAGGTTCATTGTTCACTTCCCATTTCTAGAAAACATTACAGCATGGTTTGGGTACTCAATTAGATATGAGTACAACTTTAAAGCCACAGACAGATGGTCAGTCCGAGCGGACTATTCAAGTGTTAGAGGACATGCTCTGAGCATATGTGACCGATTTTGGTGCTAGATGGGATCGACATTTTCCCTTAGCAGAGTTTCCCTAAAATGACAGTTATCACTCTAGTATTCTGATGGCCCTATTTGAGGCGTTGTATGGCAGAAGGTGTAGATCTCAGATTGGTTGGTTTGATTCGACGGAGATGGACTCTTTCGATATAGACTTGCTTAAAGATTCTATGGAGCAAGTCCATATGATTCAGTATAGATTGTTGACAGCCCAGAGTCGACAAAAGAGTTATACACACCGGAGAGTTGAAGCCTTAGTGTTTATGGAGGGTTATCATGTTTGGCTCTGAGTATCACCCATGAAGGATGTGAAAATGTAACGCCTCGAGGCTACCCCCTGGACGTAAACACGGGACCTCGGATCACAAGTAACCCCAAGCTAACCCTAAGTTGGCATATTATAAGCAAACTGAATATATCTACAAAAAGATAACTAATGCGGAACCCAAATCATGAAATAACTCAATGATGGGAAATACCCAATACTGGTCTGAATATATATAAAATTCAAAGAGTCTAGTGATACTGAACAATCATTCAAAAAATAAAGTTAAATCTAACAATGTCTGAAAAAACTTCTAACTGACTAGAGTTGCTGGGACATGTCCCAGCTAACCCTAGCAAAACTGAAACTGAAATGAAAGACTAAATCTAAACACATGTCTATTATGCTTGAAATATGAGGACTCACCACTGAAGCTGCTTAATGTGGATCGAGAACCGATCTACGCATGATCTGAATGCTAAGGACCTAAACCTACATCATGAAAAGATTTAGCACAGAGTTTGCATCAATACTTAGAAGGTAGTGAGCATATTGCAGGATAGGATAAAAGTTGAACAAAACATATAAGCTTAACAAAGCATAATTGATCAATGATATAATCTGAACATGATGGAAATATTGAGATATACTAAAAAGAACTAAACTGAATGCAATGACCAAGTACATAACATGTTGAGACTGAATACTAAAGTATAACTAAAAACTTGGTCAAATACACTAAAGTTTGATTGTGGGAGCTACTAGTAACCGACATAAAACCACGTGAGCTAAATGCGGAGTCCGATGTATAAGCCCCATCGAGAGGAGCCAATATACCTTACCAGGGGTATAAAGGCATGATTGGCGAGATCACTAAAACTTATGCCCACATAGGGGACTTAATTTATGGGGGCCCGTAGTTCTGGGACTATGAGGCTAACTGAACCCTAGTCCAACTCGGTGTTAGGTCTACTCCAAACTGAATATGTATGTAGCACATTATGACTAAATTATTGTATAGCTCAAAATACTGACATGTAAAATCTGAGAATGTAACAATTATATATTGATAATGTGACATTCAAAAATGGAGGCATGTATATCTGTTTAATTGACCTAGCATGTTTAATTCATGAACTAAAAGAATCTTCACAACTAGGGTTCTGAGTTGTATTCAAGGAACTAAGCAACGATTCTACGAAAATATGATAATCTAATTAGAAATACTCTAATAGGTAAATCACAACCAATATTTAGGGTTTTAGAAACCCTAGGTTTAAGCAAGATTTATGAATCAAGAATCTGACTGAATTCTAGGGACCTAGAAGATGAACGGAACCCACTAGTGAAATCCCACATACCTGTTGACGAATTTCACAGAGAAATCTTTCAATTTTGGGGCTGGAACTCAAGGAAACTTGGTGCGTCCTTGGAGAAAGTTATCACCTCTTTTTCGTTCTAAGCTTGGTGAATTCTAGTGAATAATGGTTTATGGTCAAATCTGACTAGAATAATAGGCTAAAACTAACCAAAACGAAGTAGTTTAGTGATAAAATAATAAGGAAAAGACCCTATTACCCCTAAACTCAAAGTGGATTGGCCCATCGACAGAGCTGTTTGACAGGCTGTAAGTCGACTGATGGTCTATCCTGTCAATCGTCGTTTGGCTGTCAGAGGGATGAAATCTGAGGTCTTAAAACTAAAAGCCGACTGGCCCATCCACAAAGGTGACTTACGGGCCGTAAGTCGACTGACAATCCATCCTATCTGTCGTCATTTGGCTGTCATATGGCTGAAATATAGGGTCTGAAACTAAAACTCAAATGGCTCATCGACGTACCTGACTGACAGGCCGTAAGTCAACCTACGGTCCGTAGTGGCCTCCGTCGGTGGCACCTACAACTTCTGAAAATCTAGAATTTTTTCCTTTCTCAAATATGGGGTGTTACAATATCTCCCCCTTGGGAACATTTGTCCTCGAATAAAGACTGAACTATCTGGGTATGGAGGGAACGAGCTGCATTTCGTACTACTAAGTACTAGAAATTGATATCTGACTGAATAGATTTCTAAGAACATGCAAATATGCTGAAAAATGCAAGAACAAATGAAGGAACAAGGTACTAAGACTAAATTTATGCATAAGTAAACTAAAAGACTGGAGAGGAAACTATTATCTCAAGCTGAAACAGAATCGGAAGGAAAGAGATGAGAATACATGGCCTTCATTGTTGTGTCTGCTTCCCAAGTAGCTCCCTCTACGGACTGACTCCTCCGAGCTTGTCAAATCTCATCACCCCCTTCATAGGTGATACTTTCAGGAAAACCCAATCATCTATCCCAAACTCTAAGTTCCTTCTTCTTACATCTGTATAGGACTTATTTCTTAAGACTATTTCTGATGAGTTGAACTCTTTCCATAGCATTATGATCCGTATCTAGCCCAATCAAGGCTGCTTCATCTACTCATCCACCTTAGGAATACAGAAGTGACCATCTCCCCGTTGGGAGAAAACCTCTACTTTCTATTGATGAACTGCACCTTCCAACTGAAGTAGTATGGGATCACTATCTGTTTTTCCTTATCCTCCGCTGCCAATGGAGATTCTGATATATTCTGGATTTTCACACCACCATCTAATGTGTCCATAAGACTAACTCCTAAGCGAACAAGTCGATGAACATCTTTTACTAATTCCTTCCCTTTTTCCTCAACATGTCCCACACTACCCTTTAAAGATCATCTTTCTGGCCTTAAGCTAGGAGATAAATCGACCTATAGGCACTGAGCTACTACCCTTCCATTCTAAGACTGGCTCGTTTGAACTGAAACCGAACGATCCTAATTCTACAATCGACTGAGGCATAATCAGGAATGTAACCAATCCATGCCTGGAATGATATCTAAATCTACCATTTCTAACTCTACATATCTGTTAAGGTGACTTTCAGAGAGACTATGATAGGGCAATTTCTGTATCCCCATTTAGCTATAACTGGGTCACCAACTGGAGTAAAGACTGAGAAGGGTTCTGAAAGAGTTTCTGGACTGACACTTAAGATTACTGCTATAAAGGGATTTACAAAAGAAAGAGTAGCCCTTGATCTAACAATGCATAAACATCTAAATGAAAGACTCGTAACGTACCAGTGACCACATCAGGAGATTCTTCATGGTCTTGGCGAGCCTGGAGAGCATACAACCTGTTCTGGCGCTGACCGCCACCTGTACCAGATGACACACCCTGCTGAGTTAGGTGACCTGCTTGTGTTGTTGGAACTGTAGAATGAGCCATTCTATCGTTACCTCCTTGCCCCTGCCTGGCAGAAGGTCAATCCTTCAACCTATGGCCGGACTGACCACACCAAAGAATCCTTCCTTACCTGCAGCCCAATATCTGTTGAGAGTACTCATAGTTCCCTATTCTAGCTTTCTTGTTGACCTTAGCTATTCCCTAAGCTTATATCCTCAACCTGCTGAGCATGAGTCATAAACTTAGAGATATTCATATCCTCTATAAACATAGCACTCATGCACTCTATCTTCACTAAGTCGGATACCCCAAATAGAAACTTACTCATTTGTGCCTTTGGATCGGTAACCATCTGTGGAGCATACCTAGAGAATTGGGTGAACTTAAGTTTGTACTCTTGGACTGACATTGAACCTTGTCTCAAATTCATAAACTCTTGTGCCTTAGACTCCCTCAACTGTCTTGGGAAGAACATGTCCAAAAAAGCTCTGGTAAAACACTCCCAAGTCATAAGAGTTGTATCCACACTCTTGTTTTCTTTCCACCGAATAAACCAAATGTGAGCTACATCTTTAAGCATGTAGGTTACCAACTCTACCCTATCATTACCAATCACTTGCATCACTCCAAAGAATTTCTTAACCTCATTGATGAAGTTTTGTGGGTCCTCACCAACTTGCGACCCTAAAAATAAAGTTGATTCATCCTAACAAAATCTCGAACTCTAGCTACCACTAATCCACCATTTCTATTAGAAGGATCTGGAACACTACTAAAAAACTGCTGAAAAATGACGGAAGAAAAAGCGACGGACTAAGAGATGCCGTCCGTCACTTTTTAATAAAAATAATTATTTTTAAAATTATTTTACAAAAAGTGACGGACGGGTCTCTTAGTCCGTCGCTTTTTGGTCAAAATATCTAGTCAAACATTTTTAAAAAGTGACGGACAGTGTCTCTTAGTCCGTTGCTTTTTAGTCAAAATTTTGGTCAAATATTTTTTAAAAAGCGACGGACAAAGAGACGTTGTCCGTCACTTTTTTTAAATTATGTTGAACCAAAAATGGGTTTTCTCCCCATTTTCCCATATCTCTTTCTCTCTCTTCTCTCTTCTCTCCCTTCTCTCTAAAACCAAGTTGTTGCGCCGCCGCCACCTTCGCCCTTCTCTCCTTGAGCATTAGTCCCATCGCCGCCTTGCCCCGTCGGCGCCGCCACCTGTCGTCCTCACTGCCTTTTTTCCTTAGCTTGTTAAGGTTAAGATTTAAGTTTAGTTTTTTTTCAATTCTAGTAATATTTGATTTGTTATAAATTAGTATATTGTTTTAGTTTGATGAATTATGTTAGTCAATTGCTAACTTGTATATTTGATTATTGTTAGTTAGGAGAGAATTTTGGATTTTTGATTTTAGGGTTTTCTTCTAAATTGGGGTTATTTTTTTAAATATGATTGTGAATTGAGTATTAGAAGTTAGAACTAACAAATAATTAGAAGTTAGAAGTTAGAAGTTAGATTAGTTGCATTTTCCAACTTTGAAATTCTTGAATTTTGTATGTTTGACGGTTGAAGTTAGAAAAACATTGAATTGTATATGAAAGTTAGATTACATTGAAGCTAGAAAAATATTAGTCTATGAAAGTCGAAATTAGATTAGTTGAATTTTCAACTTAGACGTTCTTGAATTTAGTAAGTTTGAAAGTTGAAGTTAGAAAAATATTAGATTGTACATGAAAGTTAGATTACTTTAAAGTTAGAAAAATATTGGATATTATATGAAAGTTGAAATTAGGTTACTTGAATTCTTGAACATAGAAATTCTTGAATTTGAAGTTTATATAGAATTAATTTTAGAAATTAGACATGAACTTGAATTTTTATAGGATTTTAGAACTTTAGGTTGTGAACATTAGAAATCTTGAATGATTCTAGGATTTTAGAACTTAGGTTGTGAACTTTAGAAATCTTGAATTATTGTAGGATTT